>JAOQMM010000172.1:7168203-7183894 GCA_027563515.1 Erythroxylum platyclados | reverse complement strand
TTTAATGAATTATGAGTTCAATGGTTATGCCCCAATGTTATATTGCATGATGCCTACTGATTTTGCTTTAGCGTTCCGCCCTTGTAGGGTGTTTACTCGGGCGTTAGGGTTGGATTGACATATGTGAGCACTTCTTTACGCATCAAATACACTCTAGGAAGACAAAGTTAGTTTCACATCTTTCCATCTTGAAGGCGATGCTCAATTATGGTTCCTAAAGTTGGAGAGGGACAGGCCAACCATTACGTTGAATGTTGCACTTTTGGGCCTTCTATCTGAAGTAATATATTGGGAGAATTGGTTAAGCTTAAGCAGATTGGTTCAGTAGAAGATATCAATACCAGTTTAAGCAGTTATTAGCTAGGGCTAGTTCACTGACAATGGAGCAAGAAGTTCAGATTTTCCTAAATGGGATGCGGGAATATATTATTGTCAAAGTGGAGTTACACCAACCACCAAATTTAACAAGTGCGATGAGCCTTACTTGGTTGTATGAAAGGCGAGGTAATAGCAACAGGGGAGAGTCTTTCAATGTAAAACGAATGGGTTCTATTCAACACTCGCCCTTTATGAAGCAACTTAGTCAAGCTAAAATTGAAGATAGAAGGGTGAAAAGTCTTTGTTTCAATTGTGATGAAAGGTTCGTATCATGCCACTGTTTCAAGAAATTTTTCTGGTTAGAAGTCATGGAAGACCACCACATTCATAATGAAGACAAAGAACAAAGGGGCAAAGTTGAAGTAGCAGAAATCTCAATTCATGCAATCACTGGAACACAATCTTCACAAACCATACATATTTGTATATCTTTAGAAGGGTACCCATTGCACATACTGATTGATTTAGGAAGTACTCACAATTTCTTGGACGCAAATTTGGCCAAAAAATTGAACTTGAAGATAGAAAATAAAGAAGAGATGCAGGTGATGGTGGCTAATGGGGAGTGTGTCCCTCGTGAAAGAACTTGTCGTGATGTTCCTCTCTTCATGGGTGATATTATTTTTTACGTTGATTTGCTTCTATTATCTCTTACTGGCTTGGATCCAATTATGGGGTTTAATTGGTTAAAAACTTTGAGTTTTATCACATGAGACTTTATATAATGAACATGAGTTTTAGAAAAAGTGGGCAATTTATAGGGTTATAAGGCATGAGGGAGTCTAGGCCCACTTCCCCAAAAATTTTATCAACTAATGTCTTATCTATTGACACGGATTTTGATTTACAGAGACTTTTATCATAATTTTCCTAGTATCTTTGAAGAACCCAAAGAGTTATCACCATCTCGTGCTTGTGATCATCGCAACTTATTAGAATTGGGGTCTTCATCAATGATTATTCGTCTATACATGTAACCTCACCTTCAAAAAGATGAAATTGAAAAGCAGTGTCAAGAGATGTTAGATAGAGGAGTGATTTAACCCAGTCAATCTCCTTTCTCTTCTTCTGTATTGGTAGTTACAAAGGTTGATGGTAGGCATTTTTATGTGGATAATCCGCCTTTAAATGCTAAGAAAATTAAGGATACATTTTCCATTCTAATCATTAAAGAGTTGCTTGAAGAACTTCATGGGGCCAAATTCTTTACAAAGCTGGATTTACGTTTCAGTTATCATCAAGTTCAAATGTTCCCTGTTGATGTGGAGAAGACAACTTTTCACACTCACCATAGGCATTTTGAGTTTCTCATATGCCCTTCGGGCTAATAAAGGCCACTTTCACTTTCAAGCTTTGATGAGTTCTGTCTTCCAGCAATATCTAGTGAAGTTTGTTCTTATTTTCTTTGATGATATGCTTAACTACAACAGATCTTGGGTTAAGAACATGCAACATTTACGTGTTGTTTTCTCTGTTCTTCAACAACATAACCTATTTTTAAAGAAATCTAATTGTAGTTTTGCTCAATCAGAGGTCGCTTATTTAAGGCAAGTTATTTCTACCTAAGGCGTTTCAGCAGATTGTAGTAAGATTGACGCCATGACTGAGTGACCTTTGCCTACTTTTGTCAAAGCATTATGGGGGTTTTTGGGACTTACTGGTTACTATCAAAAGTTTGTGAAGAATTATGGATTGATTACATCATCTGTAACTGCGATGCCTAAAAAAAATGCCTTCATTTGGATGGAGGATGCAAAGAGTGCCTTTGCGAAACTTAAACAGGCCATGTTTACTACATCAACGTTAGTTTTACTGGATTTTTCCCAACCATTTTCGTTGAATGTGATGCTTTAGATTTCGGATTGGGAGGCTCTATAGCAAAAAGTTGACCAATTGCTTACTTTTATCCCCCCTTAGCTACTAGACATGTTAAGCTTCTTGCTTATAAGAAAGAACTAATTGGGTTAGCCAAAGTTGTTCAACATTGGCGACCTTACTTGTGGGGCAAAATTTTTATCATTATAGCTTGAAATTTTTGCGGGAGAAAAGAATTATTACATCTCCTCAATAACACTAGCTAAGCAAATTGATAGGGCTTGCTTTCACAGTTGAGTTGAGATATTTTGATGAAATTCAAACTAAAATAAATTCTACCATTGTTTTACAATAGCTTTGTGATCAAATAGTGCAAGGAGAATTAACAGATGTTTAGTCATACTGGGATAGAGTGATTTTTTTATAGAAATATGGTCTATCTTTCTTCCAATTCACCCTTACAAGCTGCTCTTATCTCTGTTGTGCATCACCAATCACATAAAGGCTACTAAAAGACCTTGAAATGCCTTGCTTATGATTTCTTTTGGAAGGCTATGAAGGAACAAGTTCGTGATTATATTCGTACTTATTCTGTATGTCAAAGAAACAAAGTTGAAAACCTCCAACCAGTCTTTTGAGACTGGTATTTTCGTCTTCTTGAATACAATACCTCCTTTTGTTTCTTTTCACCTTCCTCTAAATTCAATGTAGGATGGATAGGTGAGGTTTCAAGGATGAGAAATTCAAATTCCAAAAAACGAGCTTCACTCAAGTGCTCCCCCTGAAGCGAGGGCTTTGGATAGTAAGGTGTGGTTTCAAAGAAGGTAATGTCAAGGCTAACAAACAGGCAATGAGTAATGGGGTCATAGCACTTGTAGCCCTTTTTTGTAAAGGAGTAGCCAAGAAAGACACATTTACAGGCACGAGGATCTAATTTGGTTAGGTGGTGAGGATGGATGTGAATAAAGGCCGTGCAATAAAAAATTTTGAGGGGAAGATCAGAGATGATGCAAGAGGTGGGAAAGGACTCCTTGAATTTTTGGACAAGTGTGGCAAAGGACAATATCCTAGGCATCTGGTTGATAAGGTATGTGGCAGTAAGAATAGCATCTCCCTAATAAATTTTTGGTAAGTGAGTGGTAAATAATAGGGCTCGGGCGACCTCAAGGATATGGCGATTTTTTCATTTAGCAATCTCATTTGTTGGGGGGTGTCAACACATGAGTTTTGGTGGATGATACCATGCTCCTGAAGATATGTGCCTAACACTTGGTTAAAGTACTCAATGCCATTATCAATTTAGAGGATTTGAATATCAGTGTGGAATTGAGTACGGATCATTGTGTGGAAACTCATAAAGATGGACTGAACTTCGCTTTTATCATTTAAAAAGTATACCCAACAAAGACGAGTATGATCATTAATAAAGATAATAAACCATTTTGTATGTGTCCAATTAGATATAGGGGATGGACCCCATAAGTCACTGTGAATCATCGTAAAAGGTGTGGAGGGTTTGTATATGGATATAGGAAAACTTGTTCTTTGGCGTTTTGCAAATTCACAAATCTCATACTGAACATCAGGAAAATGTTTATTTGAACAAAGAGTTGGAAATAATCGTTTCATATACTGAAAATTGGGATAACCCATCCTAGAATGCCATAATAAGAGTTGGCTAACTTGAGAAGCAAATGCAAAATCACAACCAGTTTTAAAATCATTTCGAACAATGTGGCATTAGTCACTTATAATGTCCTCCTCAAAGTAGTAGAGTCCCTCACACTCCTTAGCACTACCAATCGTCCTCCCCGATCATAAATCCTAAAAGAGGCAATGAGAAGGAAAAAGTTAGCCGAACAATCCAAATTTTTGGTCAATTAGCTAATAGACAATAGATTGCACACTTATGTAGGAACATAGAGAACAAGATCAAGGACAATAGATTTAGATACGAACAACTGATGAGATGGATCCATTTGCAATTTTAATTTTCAAATTTCCAGCATATGATGAGTAAGTAGTAAACAAGTGATACGCATCAGTCATATGATCGGAAGCTCCAGAGTCAATAATCTATAGGGTGTTAATACGAATAGTAGTACTGAGTGCTTTCGAAAAAATACCTCGTTGGGCTAAAGACCCCGAGAGAACAGAAGACTAACCAGATGTCTGAAAAGTGGACAACACTTCATAGAGCTTCTCTAGCTGTTCATAATTAAAGCCATCATTATTATTTTTTCCTCCTAAATTATTTTCAACCTCAGAGTTAACTTTGGCTTAATAGCTTCGATTTTTCTGTCTGTGTTTCCAGTTTGTTGGTTTGCTATGCAATTCCCAGTAATCATCCTTCGAGTGACCTGGTTTGTCACAGTGTTCACACTAAAGACACATCCTTTGTTATTTTGGGCTTGAATTCTATTGATGAGTTGGGTCAAAATTCAAGTTTTGATTATTTGGGTCCATCTGCCACGTATTCTACCCTAGGCTTATCTGTAATGGTGCTAGGCCAGATCCAGTGTGTGGGCTGTGGGCTGGAGCTCCTGCTAGGTGATATCCACGAGCTACTAGGGCTGAGGTTTCATCCGTTCCTTTCTCCTCTCTGCAAACCTCCACAAATGCCTCCCACGTTGACAACAACGGGGAACAACTTAAAATTTTGCCTCTCACCTTGTCGAGGTCACGGTTCAACTCTGCGAGAAACTCAAATACTTGTTCATTTTCCACCTTCTTCTTATACCGTATATTGCCGTTTGGACACTCCCATGCCTTATCTAAACTCAAGTAGAGTTTTTGCCAAAGTTCGACCATTTCCATATAATAATCAATCACTTCTCTTTATCCTTGTTTTAGCCCCCACAACTGAGTCTTAATCTCAAAATGTTGAGAGGCGTTTTCAGCATTTGAGTAGGTCTCCTTCATGCCTTCCTAAACATCGTGCATCATCAGCAAGAACAGTTAGGCTTTTCCGATTACAGGTTACATCAAGTTCACCAACCATGCAGTTATTAGTGAATTTTTGGACCACCATCATTGTAGCCTTGTTGTGTCAGTGGCAGCAAGTTTCCTTGTTTCTCTTGTGACGTAACCTAATTTTCCCTTTCCATCAATCACCAACCACATTGATTGAGCCCACTCTATGTAATTTCTTCCATTTAGTGTCTCCACCGAGATGTGGAAGCAGGAGGATTCCAGAATTGCTCGGTAGAGGACACCTCTCTCTCACTGTCAAGAGCTTCAAAGGGAAAAAAGTTGTCGCTTGTAGCGTCAACCACTAAAGACAGTGATCAAGCTTCCTCTGATACCATATGGTTAGAGGGAAAAATAGGAAAAACAACACCGATGATTTACGTGATTCGATCAATCTGACCTACGTCCACAGTAACTTTCTTCTTTCTTTTGTTTTTCTTATATTTTGTCTGTACAATATTTACATCCATATATAGTGTACAATCATTATCTAATTTAGGAGCAAAACACAATATAAGGTAGGGAGACAAATCAGCCTCCTAATTAAGAGTAAGTTAGGGGGATTGAAATCCTCCTTAATTTCTCGTGATTTCAACAAATAGACTTTGTCTTCTTGTCCTTTTTTAGTATATCCTAGTGGTTGCTCAATGTAGACTTCTTCTAGGTATCCATTCAAGAAAGCTGATTTCACATCTATTTGATAAATCTTCCATTTATTTTGTCCTACAAGTGCTGTGAGAAGTCTAATAGTATCAATTCTTGCAACTAAAGCAAACACTTCTTTATAGTCAATTCCTTTTCTCTACTTATAGCTCTTAATGCCTAATATTGCCTTGTATTTTTCAACCTTTCCTTCTTAATTAGTTTTTTTTCTTGTACACCAACTTAACTCTTATTGCCTTATGTACTTTCGGAAGATTAGTTAGTTCCCATGTGTTGTTTATTTTGATTGTAGAGCAATTTCTTCATTCATGGCCTTTTTTCACTTCTCATTTTAATAGCCTCTTCGTATGTTAATGGATACAATTTGCTATTAAACAAAACAATAAGTGATCAAATGTTGTCTACACCTGTTCTGTGATATCATAGATATCATTTAAATTCCTCATTTTTATAGGTGCTCCACCTGAATCGCTACTGCTATTGTCGCTATGCGATGAAGTTGATGGCGTTGATTCAAGAGTTATTAAAGTAGGGCTCTGTGGAGGAGTCTGTTCATCTTTTTATTCATCTTGTGCGTTAAAGTTATCATCATTATCATCATCAAAAAATAGTCCTTGAACTTTCTTATTTCCTTGTTCCATTTCGAATAATCTGTTTCATCGAATTCGACATCTTGTGAGATGATCACCTTCTTAGTCAAAGGGTTGTTCAATCTATAGGCCTTACTCCTCTTTTCATAGCCAATAAATCTATACTTTCTACCTTTATCATCTAACTTTTTTCCTTTTTGATCAGGAATATGGATATATGGAATGCACCAAAAAATTCTTAGATGTCCAACCGCTGGCTTGCTACCACTCCATGCTTCATTTGGTGTTTTAAATTTTACACCTTTTGTGTACAAGAGTGTTGAGAGTGCAAAGAGAGCATTGGAGATCCTTTATAAGAATTTTGACGGCCAGATGTTACACTGCCAAAAGGCAATTAACTGTCTGAAATATAATAAACAAGGTTTTGGAAATTCTAGTGGTGGAGGTCATCATCAGCATCACCAACATCACCAGCATCACCATCATCAACCTCATTACCAACATTCGACAAAGAAAGGAAAGTTCAACTCTAGTGCATCTGGACCTGGGCATTTGATGGCTCCTTTGGGGTCATCTCTTGGTTTCAACCCCGTGATGGTATCACAGGGTATGAATCCAACACTTGGACAGGCCTTAAATGCACTTATTGCAAGCCAAGGAGCAGGATTGGGGTTTAGGAATCTGCTCGAGACCTTTGGAGGAGCATCAATGAACTAGGATTACCATCTGCTGGATATGGGAATCAAGTCGATGCCGCTTATGGCCATCAGCAACCAGTGCAGGGGGTATATGAACCCACATATCAACCCACAAATAGGACAAAGTGATGCTGGCAGGTCTCAGCAAGATGGTCCTTATATGGGACATTAGATTCCCTCATAGATTCATTAGTCATTTAGTTTTGGGCACTGATGATTCTTCTGAAGTTCCAGAACTCTTGCAAACAAAATTTGGAATGAAAAAATACCGTTTTGCCTATAAAGGCCAGAATCTCAAACTTAACTTCGATACTAATTATTGGAAACGCAGTAGATTTACTATTATAAATCAAACAACAATATATTGATAATAAATTGATGTTGCACTCTTCAATAGCTACTACTATATGCGCTTTTGCTCTACCTCTATATTTATTTCTCTGTTTTTTCTCATGCATACATTACAAATACAAGGGTCTTTTATATGCTTTGAAAGTCGGTTTACTTGCTGACTTTGATAGCTAACAAATAGCTACAATTTTGACGACTAACACATAGCTAAGAGTCGTGTCTTCTCACTAGAAGAATCAAGAAGTGTCCACACGAGTTTGACTTCTAACAAAACGACCAAACAGAAAATTGAGCTGACTCTCAGAAGCAGGGAGGGGGCTGATGATAAGCACCTCAGACGAGAATTCAAAGCATAAGCGTTTGCACATGAAAATGGTGTTTCGATGCCTGAAATGTAAAACATTGTTGTTTACACAATCTACCAGTATCACTTCCATCAACATTTTTTCTTCCTTTACGTTCACGTGCTCACCTTTTCTTTCAAATTTCGTGTCACATGACATGGACTTGCGCTGTTGCAAATTTCACCTCCTCTATCGTATACTATCCAACTCTTTCTTAACCCCATACGTACCAACAATATTTAGTTTTTATATTAATTTTATAATATAAATTGAAATTATAAAATAGAAATTAATTTATTCTTATCGTTAATTTTTTGATGCAAAATGTCAAATATCAGCTAGGCTTCTACTTTTTATTATATACATAAAAGTTTTAATAAATTAATTATCAATTTTTTATACTTCTAATTAATATAGTAAACTTTTATATTTAAAGAATATTTACCCTTATGTTAAAATAAATGTGTAAATTAGGTTTTAATAATAATTAGTATGCAAAATATGTCTTAATAATTTCAGAAGACCATTTCCCAATCATATATTGGAACCCATGGTAAAAAGTCGATGTCATTTTATTATTACAGGTGAGTGTTTGTGAAATACAAAAATAATAACTTTGCTGGATCAAATGGCAAAATCTTATTATTAAAACAAAAGAAGTAAAGAAGAATCGAAATATGACTTTGGCAAGGTGATCTTCTGTTGCATGTGTCAATCTTGTGCCAGACATTTAAGAGAGATGTGTGGAGCAGATGCTCTGGTTGGCTAGAGCATCTCTAACAGAAGATGAGGTGCCATTGTTTGCTGAGCTTCAGTGAAATAGTAGGCTAAAACAACAGTTATGCTTGATGAAATGTCCTGACATTTTGGGGTGTGGCCAAACTATAAGCAGGAACTTTGGCCAATCTCCGTTGCTTCAAGAGCTCTCTAACCCTCTCAACCTCTTCCCATAAACCTCTGCTAGCAAATATATTGGACAGAGCAACATAAACCCCATCATTCCAAGGCTCTAATTCAAGCATATTCAAAGCCACCCACTTACCCATCTTCACATCCCCATATTTTTCACAGGCACCCATCAAACTCCCCCATGTCACCACATTTGCCTTCATTGGCATCGCCTCCACGACCCGTCTGGCCTCTTGAAGCAACCCCACGCGGCCATATAGATCCACCATGCATCCGTAGTGCTGCACTTGGGGCACTATATTATACACACACTTCATCGATTCAAAGTAGTATCTCCCTTCCTGGACCTTGCCAGCATGCACACACGCACTCAACACTCCAATGAATGTTACATAGTTAGGCCTCACACCAGCTTTCATCATGCTATGGAAGCATTGAATAGCTTCGTTTGTATGTCCATGCATGCCGTAGCTCACTATTAATGAAGTCCAAGACGACACGTTTTTTTGTGTCATCGACGAGAATACGCTACAGGCCAAATCCATCCTACCGCATTTGCCGTACATGTCAATGACCGAGTTCATCATCAAAATGTCTGGTTTCTCAGAAGTCCTAGCATAAAAAACGTATTTATGTAATTGGATTGCTAAGTCCAAATCACCTAAACTCCCGCAAGCCGATGTCACGCTGACCATGGTCACGTCATCAGGTTGGAACCCTCTTTTTCTCATCTCAATAAACATATTAATGGCTTCTTTCGCTCGTCCACCATGACAAAGCCCGGCAATGATAGCATTCCAAGAACCCAACTTTCTAGAAGGGTTTCCATCGAACACCTTATGAGCATCCCCAAAATCCCCTGATTTAGAGTACAAACTGATTAACCCACTCTCACAAAATTCATTCAACTCTAGCCCGACCTTTATGGCAACAGAATGAAGTTGCCTTCCAGTCCCAACAGCGAAAAGCTGGCAAGCAGCCTTTACGCTGATAGGAAGCGTGTAAGAATCAGGCAAAACACCTGACCGACACATGGATACATAGATATGGAGCGCTTTGGTTGGAGCATCTAGTCTAGTGTACGCCCTCAATATGTTGTTCCAGTGAAATGGAGTGGGATAGAGATGAAGCAAGTGAGTCCGGATAATGTGGGCGAAATTTTGGTTGAGTTGTGGCAAATTGCTGCAATTTGAGACTGATAGCGGTATATCTACAAATTTTGGTAGGTATTGGGGTGAACAATGTGAGTCCGTGACGGAGTGGGTGTCGAGGGGAATGGAAAGTGAAGCGAGAGAGTGAGAAAGATGGTGAGAGAAGGTTAGATGTCCGAGTGCGAGTGTTTGGGGTTTAGGAAGCCCGGCGATGATATGATTGTAGATGGAGAACATGCGCAAGGGATTTGCAAGACCATGGGCAACTGACTTCAAGTTCAAGAGATTGGTTGTCAAATTTGATTATGTATATACGTAATGAAGAATATGACATCATCTCAAAATACGACGACTTGACACTTACGCCGGCAAGTCAGGGGTCTTCCCTTCACCACGAGGCTCGCTAATTGATTATAGCATGTTTCGGGGAGGAGCGCATGCCAATTGGTTTACTTCGTAAGTGAAACTACCTTCTCATTTCACAACACCTTTTGCGTTATCTACAATCATGTAGGATGTATACGGTAGCTCTCCAGTACAAAAACCAATCCTATAGACTTTACCGTTTGTTTTCTGTTTCTCTCCAGGAGCATCACAAATGCTTTAATTAGGTGGCATTTCTCTGTTGAGTGGTTATCCATACAAAACAGTGAAGAAATTCATGATACTACGCATTGTTTGTGGAAATAAAAATGCAATATAGCAAGATGCAGGACGAACGACAGAGATACTAGGAGCTAGGATTTGTCAGAATTTTGTGAGAAATAACAATCTAAATTCCAAAATGTAATCCTCTCATTACTAAAACATTCACAATAAGCTATAGTTCTATCGTCATGTTTATGTAAATATGGAATGTACCTTTAAACAGTTCAGACATCAGTTGGTTCCTATTACAAATCAATGCAAATACATCGTTTCCATTGGCGACAATGGCTAAAACAGCAGAAATCTAGAAGAAAAGTCTAACCACAACCCCCAAGTATACGCCCATATCATACAATGAAAACAAATAGAGGGAGGGATGACGGTGAGATTATTAGCTTTTATATACACAGAACATATTATTGCCATAACTGAACTAGGGAACAGATAACAATCCAATCTGCATTTGATTCTGTAAGCTCTAGCAAAGCAACATAAGCATTATGTTCCTCTCACACAAGGAGATATTTTCAATCCCTTCACAGAAAAATTGTTAACTTACACGCAAAAGAACCCCTAACTTAATACTGTAAAATCATCAATTTTGAACCATACAGTAAGCTACATAGGCAAATATGTATAAAGAAATCAGATCAGGGAAATAATTTAATCTCTACGTAGCCCCACAAACCTCACACTTCCTTTGAATGTCTCTTCTTGTGTCATATGGATGTTTCGTCAGCTTTCTTAGATATAAAATAACTAATATGTCATGCGCAAACTCCTACCTCTCTGTGAGATTACTATACACCCGTACATAAAGGAGCAGGTCAGGCATCTCCTGAAGTTCTTTCACAACTTATGGAAGAACACTTCACACTAACAGAATAATTATGATGTACACGATTTGTATCTAATTTCTAATTTCAACGACGAAAATCCACAAATAAAAGCCTCCCCTCTAAACCCAACCTGAAGGAGTTTTTAATGTCCAAGGGATTCAGTTAATATTGCAACAGCCATACCCATCATCACCCAGCCGTCTGCAAATTGCACAATCTTGCAGTTGCTTCATCCAAGGTTGTTACAGTTTTGTAGGCAAGTTGTAAGTCTTCTTAAGGAACTTTGCTGCTGTTTCATCATCCCGATAACACAGAACTCTCAAGAGTGTGTTTGGTTCAATAGGGTTCCAGTTTCCTGAAGTTGGAGGCAAGGGAAATCTAGATTTAGCAGAAGACCCACAGGTATCTAAGGTTATACTTTTAAATTGCTCAACCAAGCTCTCAGTTGCTGTACGATACAAAGGAAGGATGCCTTTAACTGTTGTTGAGTACTTATCAATTAAATCAACTGGTAATCCATCACCATTGGACCAGAATAGATCTTTAAGAAACTTAAAATCCTCCTCAATAATTTGAAAATCTTCTAGAGTAAAAGCACGAGAAGGGCCTGCAGCAAGCAAAATCAAAAGGAATCCCTCTAATGAAGCCTTCATCACATCAGTAATCACACGTGTTCTGACTCTATCATGCACCGTGGAAGCAATAATTTCCAAATACTGCTCAAGTTCCTGCAGGAAGGGCTCAATCCTGGAAGATGAAACTTCTCCAACATATAGACCATCCCAAAGAACATGACTCAAATCATGAAAGACAACCTTGTATGCTGCTGCCTCACAGAGCTGTTGGATCCCTTCAATACAACCAGCTGCCGAGAGCTCAAATCTTCTAAATGTTCTGTTTGATAAATCATCCACATGAGTGGATTTCGAACTCCTCAACTGGAAAACTACTCTTTTCTCTAACACTTCCAGCTGTGTTCGAAGGTGCTGCAAAGTATTAATACGTACACATAGCTGAGGTATCCCCCAGGAGGCATCACCGTTCACAGTGCCAACCTGAGACTTCCTCCTCTGGGGTGCTTGTGACTTCTCTTTCTTTTTAAAAACATTAAATTTTGATCCCATACTACATCTGGTCAATGCAGGCAATGAGGGAATGAAAGTGCTTCGGGTCCCTGCACATCAAAAGAAAATTTTCAGGCATGACAACACTGACCATAGTTGCTTTATCAAGTATGGTTTTGAAGACCATGAATCACATACCACATCCAGATTTTGCCTTTAATAAGTAACTTTGCAGGCAATGGTCAAGGCCAGAGATCAAATCAGGAAGGACCACTGCATGCACAGGTATGGGCAACAAGAAGAATGCTTCCAATGTTTCATCTACCAATCGAAGAACTTCAACAGCAGAAGGAGCAATTCGCTCTTTATTTGCCTGTGGATTCCATACCTATATTAAAAATGGGAAAGTCAGATTGTTGATAATCGATCAGAAACAATACAAATAATCAACTTATACTGGAGACTCAGTATTTAACCAGCCTTCAACAGAAGATCTGGATCTAGTTGCTATGCCTACCACCAATAATTTTTGTTCTATCTCCTGCAGAGGGACTAAATTACTCAAGTGCACAATCTTTTCAGTAATTGTGAACAAATAGGGCAAAACACACGAACTAAAGGAAAGCTAACAGCAATTATGCCATCAAACACTTGGTAAGTACGCAGATGAAGTGTCACATATACCTCCTGGAACAAATTTCTCTCAGCCCATTCCTTAAGTCTGTCAATTCTTGACTTTATCCACGACTTCACCAAATTGCCAATTAAAACCTCAGCTTCATAAGGAGGCATTTCACAGATTATTGACTTTCCTCCATCTTCACTATCTACCGAATCTTCAACTGCAATCTGCACAAGATCTTTCTCCAATTTGTCTGCAGCAATCAGCACTTGTATAGCATCAGGCGTCAACTCAGTAATTGCTGAAATGAATTGCTTCAGCTCATTCCCATAACAAGAATGGAGGGTAGCCACAGCCACACCAGCTGCATGAGGATGCCATTTCTTCAGGATTGGAGAAAATATTGCCTTCTCATTAAAGGCTAGTTCACTGGTAGATTCCGCAAGAATGGACAGGATGGGACTATGATTTTTCTGGTGCTTAGATAAGTGTCTCCTAGACTTGATCTGCTCCATTTTCTGTCTTAAGAAGATTAAATAAAACCTCAAGTCATAAGCTGACAAGCTAAGTCCATGATTATGCAAATATAGGACAGATGAGCTGTAGACTGGTCTAGAAACAGATGATTTCCTGAATTGCAATAGAGATTGCAGAACTGAAAGCCAAGGTACTTCCATTTAAAAGTTGCATACTTGTCCTAAGCTTATTTCAACAAAATTTAAATAATCACAATGGTCTAAGTTCCAAATCCTCAGGTGAGGATAGCAGAACAGTCAACTCAGGTATCTACATTAGGTATCAAGGACCTATAACAAACTTAGTTAAAACTGAACTTCCATATGAATGTTAATGGATAACAATTTCAAACATTTGATTATTTCTGCCAAGTACATTTTACAGAATTTGGGAAACTTGCCTGTGAGAAAGCAGTTCGAAGGGATGACCTAATATAGGTATCAATCCTATCACGAGCAACATCAACTTGTTTCCTTCTCCCACGATATTCTTGAGATATATCTTCAATTAAGATCTTCGCTGCTACAGCTCCCAAAGAAACAATGCTTTGCATTGACTCAGTATTATCACTGTTAAAGCAATCACGGTAAGCAAGAAGTTTTTTTTCTGCCCAACCCAAAATTGAACTTAACGTGGAACTTAAAACCTTGACATAATCCGGATCCTTAGCTGCCTTCGCATCCTTTTCAACATCCATTAACAGATTGTTGGCAGCAAACAATAGGTCTTCCTCAACTTCACTGGTGACAACATAATGATGAAACAAAACCCACAAAAAGCAGATATTATGCAACATCTGGTTCATTCCTAGTATTCCCCAAGTCTTCTTTATGAGTTCCAAGACCTCATCAATCTCTTCTATTACAGTTGTTTCATCATGAACATCAAAACATGCATCTAAGAGCATCTTGTAGAGTCTAAGATTCAATGAGAACCCATCAGCCCAGTGACATGTGTCAGAAACAGACCCATCAAATGATTTACAAGCAAGAGACATAACAACACCGCGAAGAGCTTGCATTGATTCACTATTCTTCCCAGTATCAATTGGTTTTTCTAGCGCCCCACGTATAATCTGCTGGAGGCGCCATGGAGCAGTGTCTGTCTTCTCAAGTGGCAGGTAAGGATGTAGGAGCAGACCAGCTTCTAGGAGCTTCAAATTTCTTCGCTGACAAGCCTCATATTCTTGCTGATTAGGAAAATCTGATGGCCTGAGCTGCTGCAGTAGCTCCAGAGGGAGGACCACAGATTCCATCCGCCTTCCAAGCTGATAAAGTGCAAAACCCCAAACGCCATAACTGACCACCCTTGACTCGGAATAAATATAGCATAATAGTTTGAAAAGCATATACATTCAGACGAAGTCATATAGTAGCTGATAAACTCATTGTGCAAGAGGAACATCGTCTATCAATTAGAAAAGGAAAACTGGGATCGCATTACTCGCTTATGCTATCCCACTAATTTCAATTTCTACCCTTTCCACTCGTCTAATTTCAGCAAATAAAAGATTACTATTTAAACTTTATAAGTTAATTGTTCTCTCCATTTCACCATTGAAAATGCAAAAGGAAAAGGAATTTAGGAACCCATAAAAGTAAGAGAATGTACAGACAAATAATAAAGCATCCAAAGGAACCAAACAAACTCCCAATTATAATATCAGGATATAGAAAACGCCAAATTACCACACTTCAGAGAAACCAAACTTCAATTTTCCAAAAATATATTTTCATTAAAGAATTATATGCTCAAAAAGACTGAAGAAGCTACGAATTCGATCCAAAGCAAATACACAAACCTGGCCAGCAGCAATTCTCAACAGAGCTCGCCGAATTCTGGAATCAGTTTGCTCCGAAACTCGCATCTGAACCCTAAGCAACTCACCAATCGTGACCGCTTTTTGCGCTCTCCCTAGACTCGTCGGTTTACCGCCGTCGTCAACTCTCTTCTTCCCAGAATTCGACTTCATTCCCAGCGCCTTCTTCACTTTACTAGCAGCCGAAGACGTCAGCGAGCGCTGGAGCGACGGAGCCGAAGATGCCGGAGCCTTGTTAGTTCAACATTAAAGATTGAAATTTCTACTATTTATCCTAAAACAGTCATGCTCAGTTTCCTGTTCTTCACATCAAT
>JAOQMM010000172.1:7132251-7144291 GCA_027563515.1 Erythroxylum platyclados | reverse complement strand
TATATAAATTTCTTCTTGAAGTTCTCTATAAAGAAACATATTTTCTAGCATAATACTGCTCTATTATAAATCATATATAACATACATTGTTATGACTACTTGAACCATTATCAGGCAAACAACAGGAGAAAATAGTTTACTAAAGTGATACCTTCTTTTTGAGTATATTCTTTCACCATCAATCTTGCATGCTAACGCTTCACTTAATTATTTCCATCTCGAGTTGACTTTTGAATCTCTAAGACTCAAGACTCAACTTGTTCTTAATATTCATGCTATATTACAGCTTCCAAAGAATCTAGATCTTCTTGTTTGTCTTTCTTTCACTTGAACTACAATAATCTCTGGTTTCTTCTTTGAAGTGTTATTTTCTTCCTTTTCTTGTAACTTATCTTTTACAAACATGAAATCTCTACTGATTATTACCATGTGAGAAGTGAGATCACATAGGCGATGCCCTTGACTCCATTAGCGTTTCCTAAGAAAATGCATTTCTTGAATTTTAGATCTAACTTTGACATTTCTTAGGAATTATACGTGACACATGCAAAAGATCCAAATATATAAAAGGAAGAAAAATTAGCAAGATTACCAGTCTATATCTCTTTGGTGTTTTCAACCTAGTTGCCATTGATGGAGACCAATTTATCATATAGCAAGTAGTTTTTATTGCTTTTACCCTAAATGATTTGGCTAGACCTACAATCCTTAACATTGCTCTTGTTCTTTTTGGTGATGTTTCGTTCATTCGCTCTACTATTTTATTTTTCTGAGGAGTGTCTACTGCTATGACTTGCCTCTTATTGCCTTTTTGTATAAAAATGCATCAGATTCATTGCTAATTTATTCTCCTCCATTATTTACTCATAAACACTTGATTTTTTCTAGTTTTAAGTTCTACATATGCTTTAAAGTTGATGAAAACTAAAAACACATCTACCTTCCTTTTTATTTGATACACCCAACATCTCCTGAAGTAATTATCAATGAAAGATATAAAGTATCTTGAACCTCTTAAGGATGAAATTGGTTCTTATCAAACATCATAATGAATTAACTTTAGAATAAGTTTTCTTATAGTAGTGAAACTATTAAATTTCAATATGTTATAATTACTAACAACATAATGCTCACAAAAGGGCAATGATACCCTTTTAAGCCTTTGAAGAAGCTTTTATTCTTCAAAAGTCTTCAACCCTTGTTCTGATATATGGCCAAGTTTAAAGGGTCACATCATTGTTGATTCTTTCATCGAACTTACTAATGCAATAGATACTTCTCCTTCTTGTAATTTTTCTCCCTTAAGTGTGTACAAATTGTTAGCTACCTTTTTTGCTTTCATCACCATAAATGCGCCTTTGACCATTTTCAAAACACCATTTTCAACTTGGATTTTACACCCAATATCATCTAGTTGCCATAAATAAAATAGATTTTTCTTCAGGCCCTTCACATATCTTACCTCTTGGATGGTGCAAACCATATTATCCTACATTTTTAGCTTAACAGTATCGATATCAACAATCGCTAAGGCATGATTGTCCTTTATAAATATAGATCCTTCTAAGAGTTGTTTAAATTAGTCAACCCACTCTCTCTGAGGGGTCATGGCTAGGTGGCTCTCGAATCCAAAAGCCTAAGGCCATGTTTAGCAATCAACGAATTATATTAGCTGTTAGCTGATTCTATCAGTGGTTAGCTGATAACGGATTATAACAGTTGATTTAACTAGTAGAGAATATCAGCTGTTTATTAAAGATGTTTGGTAAAATTAACTATTTAGTATTAGCTGTTTATATATAAAATAACTTATGAGCACTTGACTTTAAAAAAAATTATAACAAGATGAGTATTATATCTTAATGTTTCTTTGCATATTCTCATTCAAATTTAGATTTTAGATATTTAATTTTACAAAATAAATATATAAACATTTTTTATCATCGATATATTTTTATTAATTAGTTAATTAAAAATATTTGATCTCTTGATTTTAAATCAGTAATAAAATTATCCTGTAAATATTATTCAAAAATTATATAAAATTTCATTGTAATATTTTTTAAACTATTATATTGTAAAAATATTTTTCTATTAAAATTAATGTTTGTTTATATATAGCTACAATGACTATTGACAGTGATTTGAACATTGCAACATAAAAGAGGACCTTTGACGTGCACACCCCAAATAACAAAATTGATGGAGTTTACATGAATACAAATTTTATAAGCTCTTATATAACTAAAAATGATGTGCAAATTAAGTTAAGATAACCTTAAGCTTTTGTTAAGGACCTTAACAAAAGTCATGACATAAAGCAGTTAGAAAAAATTGAAAGATTGAATTAAAAATTTTATTATTGAAAATTAAAATAGAAAATCAAGTTAAAATTCACTTATTCTTAACCATATTTTAAATTATGTTTGTTTACTAATTAGTTTGCATTATATATGAAAACAAAAAGTGTATGAGAAGAATCCATTTCATCCACTAAATCTACCAATAATTAAAAAATCATTGCCTCTTTATCGAACCTAAATGTATGATTATTTGTTTTTGTAAAGTAGGTGTTATATACATACCACAATTGCTCCTTCATGTAGGCAAGGCTTAGAGTAGGACATTAGTAAAGAGTGAGGGCACAATGTTCATTAACAGACAATTTTAATAAACTAAAGACCAAAACGCTACTCTTAGTAGCTTTTCAAAAATCAGTTGATTGGGTTCAATCCGCCAACCCAATCAGCTGATTACCAAACATTTCTATGTCAAACAGCTAAATCTTTGAATAAACCAAAAAAATGGCTATCAATCATTTGCCAAACGGGACCTAAATAATTTCTAAATTTTGTTGTTATCTCATTATACAAACTTTCATCATCATTTGAGGTATTGCGAAGTTGTTTCTTTTTTCTCCGCATTCTTCTTATTCCAATATTCCTTTTTTATGTGTCCCTTTTTGTCATAGTTGTAACATTTGGGCATTCTTTCTACTTTTTAGATTGGACCTATAATGAATTTGACCCTCATTAAAACTATGTTCCGTTGATATAATGGATAATGCCTCCACTTGTTGTCAATTTGGAAATCTATCCCCCTTATTCTTGCACCTCTATTCTTCTTTTGAAATAACAATAGAAACATTTTCAAAAATTATATAGTGTAAAAGACTATTATTGGTCAAGTTGATATGAATTGATCATACGAATCTGGTAGACTTTGAAGTAAAAGTTTTGCATATTCATTTATATATTTTTTGTAGCGCAATTATGAGAGCTTAAAAATAGAGTATTAAGAGTTTTCATCTAATCCATCACTGAAGCAGATTCCAACATTCAAAGAGTGTAAAGTCTTATATATAAGAAGATTTAGTTGTGAAATGACTTGGTATCGTACAATTTTGTCAGTGTATCCCATCCCAAATATCCTTTGCAATGTTTTTATCCTCTAAAGTTGACAAATTTTCATCAATTAGATGTAAATCTAGATTGATGATAGCCTTGTCATTCAATTTCTTCCATTTGCTATTTTTTGTGATCTCTATAAGTCTTTCTATAATAGCCTCCAAACGATCTTCTTTTATTAAGATTGCTTTCATCTTCATCTTTTATAACCAAAAATTACTGCAGTTAAACTTCTCTATTTTAAACTTTTTTGCCATTGTTGAAGAATTTTCTTTTAGTGACTGATCTAATTGTTGTATCAATAAAGTTGCTAAAATCGGGCTCTCATATCACTGTTAGGACATTATGTTATAAACACCTAAAATACAACTAAAGTTAAAATGAGAAAAAAAGGAAAAAAAATCAACACAAGACAAATTTAACAAGGTAAATATTTAAGATAATCATATCTCAATCTCTCTAATACACTCTACTCTCTTTTTATTTTTATTTACAAAAAAATACACAAATAGAATAGAAACTAAAATATAGGAGAGCAACCATATAAAAACTAAAAATGGAGTAAATAAAATATAGGAGATCATCTTTTATATATAGGATAGTTCAAATAAAAAATTATATAAAAGCATAATTTTTCAGTATAATTTTAAGTTTTTTACAACTTTTTCTAGATGTTCTTTCAGAAAGTTCTAACCGACTTTCAATCATCATATCCTTAATAGCAAAGTAAAGGTGGCTTAACCAGCAATAGAGTTGAAGTTAGTTATTTAAGTTTAATTTTTGTGAAGTGCTAATTTTGATAACCCATAAGTAGTGAATTAGCTAATGGCACTGTTGGCAATCAGCGGATTGCATTAGCTGTTAGTTGATTCTATCAACGGTTAGCTGATAGTAGATTATAAAAATTAATTTGACCAACGGATAATATCAGTTATTTATTAAAGATGTTTGGTAAAATTAGCTATTTAGTATTAACTGTTTACGTGTAAAATGGCTTATGAGGACATGACTTAAAAAAAAATTATAAGAACATGAGTATTATATCTTAGTATTTCTTTGAATATTCTTGTTAAATTTTATATTTTAGAAATTTAATTTTACAAAATAAGTATATAGATATTTTATCATCTATATATTTTTATTAATTAGTTAATTTAAAATTATTTAATCTCTTAATTTTAAATGAGTAATAAAATTAACTTGTAAATATTATTTAAAAGTTATATAAAATTTCATTGTAATATATTTTTATTTAAACTATTATATTATAAAATATTTTTCTATTAAATTATTATTTGTTTATATATAGCTGCAATGACCATTGACAGTGGCTTGAACATTGCAACATAAAAGAGAAGCTTTGACGTGCACATCCCAAATAACAAAATTGATGGAGTTTACACGAATACAAATTTTATCTGCTCTTATTTAACTGAAAATGATGTGTAAATTAAGTTAAGATTACCTTAAACTTTTGTTAAGGACCTTAACAAAAGTCATGACATAAAGCAGTTAGAAAAAATTGAAACATTGAATTAAAAATTTTATTATTGAAAATTAAAATAAAAAATCAAGTTAAAATTCACTTATTCTTAACCATTTTTAAATTATGTTTGTTTACTAATTAGTTTGCATTATATATGAAAACAAAAAGTGTAAGACAAGAATCCATTTCATCCACTAAATGTAGCAATAATTAAAGAATCACCGCTTCTTTACTGAACCTAACTGTATGTTTAGCTGTCTTTGTAAAGTAGGTGTTATATACATACCATAATTGCTCTTTCATGTAGGCAAGACTTGGAGTAGGACATTAGTAAAGAGTGAGGACACAATTATTATTAACACACAATTTTAATAAGCTAAAAACTAAAACACTACTTTTAGTAACTTTTTAAAAATTAGCTTTAATTGAGTTCAATCAGTTAATCCAATTAACTGATTACTAATGATCTCTGTTAACTATTTTACCAATTAGCCAAATGTTAATAATGAACACTAAGTAACCTAAAGTTTGAAATGGCTGAGTAAATCCAAACATAAGATTATTTTGTCAGTGGAAAACAATTAAAAAAATGGTGAGAAGAACAAGAAGTTAACTCCTTTAATTTGCATCCAAGAACAGACATTGATCGTAACAATCGCTAATCTTTAAAAACATACATGATCAAAGGGTGAGGCCAATGAAGAGAGATAAGTGGGACCATCTCATCCTTTTGGGAAGGAAACTTCACATCACATGGAGTTCCCAGTGACATCAGCATGCCGACAGTCGCTGTTTACTGGACAGTGTTTTCCGCTTCGCTGGCTGTTGGTCACTTTACGATTTTGACAGTCAGCTACCATCAACACGGTTCCTACGCCGGTGGCGCGGCCTTGCTCTTTCTGCTTTTTACCGTGTTGTGATCACGTGCTTACACACGTGCACCACATAGGTTCTGTTTTGGAGTTAATGTTAAAGTCAATTATAAATCATAAAGGTGTTACTTAATTCCGTTAATTGTATGAAATTTTGATAATAATTGAAAACCGCTAGATTTCTACTTCATGTACATGAGAGTTGAGTTCCGTATACCTATGAACATTAGCACGAACGTACGCATCCGAACTTTTTGCTGTGATGTCAATGTCGGCAATGAACACATTATCTCCAACCTTTAAATCAAAAAGAAAAAGGAAAATGAAAAATCCTTATGTTGACTCCGAGTCCCCTTCGCATCATTCACTATTCAAAGCTATAAGAGTAATGGAATTGTTATTTGACATTATCTTTTTCTCTTATAACAAAAATTTGTTGTTCCTAGTTTGGAGCTTTCTTTCTCGTGCAACACGTTTAACCCTGATGAGCGACTATCATCCCAAAGTTATACAATCCGCATCAAGAACAAAGCAAGTTAATTAAGAATCATAGCTAAAAGGTGTCAAGACGTAGTGTGCCCATCTATTTCAGGCTTTCAATCATTAAACAGCCAACCGATCGAGCTGGAAGGAAGCATCAGATGGAAATATGGAATGGCATCAATTGTTTTCCACTAAAACCTGTTTGATGGGTACAGCCACCCAGCATCTAGTTATCCTCTATGAGAATGAGACAAACAAGATCTTCTTTTTTAAAGTTTTTCATGCAAATTTCCCACTCCGCACTCTTCTTACAATTGTTTCTCTCTACCGATCACCGTCCAATGTAAGACGTGTAAAGTGTTCATCGATGACTCTTGGTCGAAAAATTAACTGTACAATTCAACCAATTATTAACTTCCATGAGTATACGTACTTTAGTTGACTCCATGCATGGATTTTTTTTTTATTGCTTCTGAAATTTCCTGATACGGAAGTCCCTAGCGCTACCACTTTTAGCCTTTTTATGTGGCTTTAGGAGGAAAGTAAATGTGTCTGTCACAACGAATGGCCAGAATTAGCACAAGTTTAATGATGGTTCAAAGTTAGTCATTTGAACAGCCACTTAATAATCGCATCAAGGCAATTGTTTAGTTGAGAATGATTAAAATTCTAAATTTAAAGTTTTACGGATAAGTCGAGTATGACATTTACTAATCATATTCATTATCTGTTGTCGATGTTTAGCTGAATTTAATTGGTCAAGGACGCTGAGCCGTGGTCCACTATCTCTTCTTTCTATTTCATGTTTTGTTATTTTTTAACTCCACAGTCCACACTTTTAATTAGTGTGACATAAAAGTTAAAAAGAGGACGATAGTCATGTCACGTCAGTTAATCAAACGTGTCACCAATTTTTCTCGTGAGCTTATTTTCCTACGATTATAATATTATAATAAACATAGTAGTTAATGAAACGTGTCACCAATTTTTCTCGTGAACTTGTTTTCCTAGGATTATAATATTATAATAATCATAGTAATCACGTATCTAATCAAGGTTGTAATTACAAATAATTTAAAAACACGAAAATAAAGATTTTGATGACCCAACGAATCTGGAGAACTATCGGCACTTCAAAGAGCTGACGCTTGGTAAAAACGAGATCTTATGATTAACGTATGACGAGATGATATGGAATAAAGCAGAAACAGATTATGAATCTCTGTTCCTAAAATCTTACCTCAAGTTTTTCAAATAACATGAACTAAATGTTTTTTTAATTAATTTAACTGGGAATAGGAAAATCTGAAACTGATCAATTACACGTCTCGTTGTTGAAAATAAAAAGCAACTTGACTCGATGGGTAATCATAACCAAATAGTTACTATAATGAAAAGGATCATCAACACTAGGAAACAAACAAGATAAATAATGATTCCATTATCTTCGTAAGCGAGAATATGGTATGATTATTAAAACCACAAGAATGGCAAATTTTCGGTGGGGGTCCAAAGGATTTAACTTCAGAAAGGAAGGACCCCAGAGTTCTATTTTGGGAATAGTTATGAATAAAGTAGCTAGTCTTAACCATGTAAAAGACCAATACTGTGTACTCAAATATAAATAAACTCTTACTATTGAATTACTATGCCTGCAAGCTTTATATGCGTTAATTGTTGTTAAGGATACATATCAAAAAAGGACTTTTAGCTCCTTAAAAAGAGTACTCATAATTTCAACTGCACCTCCAAAATCTGGACCACAACGTCCTGAAAGATACACTGTTTAAGAGAAGACGACTCCAAAAGTATTCACCAATTACAATCGCTTAGGTACCGATATCGATCAGTGGCCTGTTTGCTTGCTGCTACAGTGTCTATAAATTACACTGCGAACAAAAAACCAAAAAAAGACTGTCGAGAAATCTCTACAGCTACCTCCGGTTGGCAGAAATTTCATGACTGGGGGCCGATGCTAGACGTACGATCTTGAACCGTCATTGTCTGCCATACCTAACGAGGATATTCTATATATGTCCATATGTGTGTGTACATAGCTGCTAATATCCTAGAACTCAGAATCTGGAGAGTATTTTCGGTGGTTATTAGCACATTGGAAGTGTCAATTTCGCATTTAAATTGCGGGACTGGATTGTTTTTTCAATCTAAGGGGCCATTGCAGTAACTTGCAGCCAGAGAATACGGTGCTATTTGAGCCAATTCTTTTTGGAGGAAATTAAGGAATTTGACTTCTTTTGAGGTCAATATAGCAATAAATATCTTCTTTTTAATTTGTTTACCTATACACAACATATTCATAATTTTAAACTTGTTAACACCAAAATAAAAATTTTATTTTTGTTGATCAAGAAATATTTAACAATGGAACATCGAGTTCATAATTACTGTACACTTGTTGCATAACAGCAAGTCGAGTAGTTAAATTACTAGTTATACATTGTTTAGGCATATATGAGGGGTTTTGTAAACTTGCTTATACTTGGGCGTTATTGAGTTAGAACTGGGGTTCCGCTTGCCTTAAAAACTGACCCTTCACAACGTAATGGACCTAACATATCATAAATGTTTGTATGTACGTACCTTTCTAGGCTGAAGATATTGTAGTAGGCAAGTCCTCTGTCAAGTAAAACAAATGCCCTTTCTCTAAAGATATGGTGGCCCATCAGGACTCTAGGGTCTTCAAGAGCCATCAAATCCCAACGAATTCGAGATGCATATTAAACCACAAACATTGCAGTGACAGATTATAGATATTATTAGAGAGAGAAAGTATGCTTCTGACAAGTGGGTCAAACATATTTATGTTAACCACTTTTTAATTACTATGTTCATTGATAATAAATTAATATACGAAAATGATGAATAATTCTTACCATTTTTTTATCACTTTTCTTTTTCTTGAAAACAACTTGAAGTTTGTTAATCTATTTATTGATAACATTAATCATGTATAACTTTTAAGGACACGCTTCAGTAAACTGGCCATTTTGATTGGTAATAGTCTGATCCTTTAATGTTAAATCAAGAACTACATAGAGTTTAGGATAAATTTTATGTTCTTTATAATGATAATGAAAAAGCTTACATTTATAGATATGATAGACTACATAACGTACATTTAATGTGATTATAATTTAGAGAAGCTATGATTTTCTTAACCGGCCATGTAGAAGAGTTCAGATAACCTAGTCGCATTATTCTGTTCTTACCTTATTCCATAAGCATCCATCCATCCATTTTTTATGGGTTTCATTTATTGGATGAATGAGTGCTCATGGAATAGGGTAAGAACAGGCTAATAGGAACAGACGATCTGTTTCCCATGTAGAATATGTTACAATTTACTATAAGCATCTTAAATTATAAAAATTTCATTTAATGTTAGAATTTTTATTGTAATGCTACTATTTTCTAAAGTAAAAAATATATAATTATTAATCATCTCCTAATGTAGTAGAAGCATAATTAGTTATGATAATATTATTTTATATGTTAAAAATATTAATATCAAATAAATATCATACTTCTTATAAGTAATTCCTTATATAAAATATAAACAGTTAACAATAACGACAAGGATTTAAATTTCTAATTATTAAAATTGCGAGTGTAAATTTTACTTTGAATCATTTAATTTTCAGTATTAATCAATTTTTCTTCGCTCTTTTTCGTTACTCTATATATGTTTATATTACGTAAGTAGATTTGAGCAAGATAATATTAACTATGTTTGATTTGATCTATTAGTCTGGAGCAATAAGAACAAGAATTAAACTAGAAAACAACAAATAGAGGGTGTCAATTTGTCAAGCAAGTGCTGAATTTAACTTTTCTTACCCTGATTGATTTGGGCATTTAATGGTGTTTGACATTTTTATACGTTGTCACACATTTTCATCTGTTTTACTAAAGCAAGCTCATGAACTAGCTCCGAGAGCGTGTCCTACGATTCTGGGGGCAGCATGTGCCATGTAATCCTTTTAGTTGAAAGCCCCGGTTAATACCTAGGAGCTAACAAAAAAAAAAAGAGATGATGGAGTTGATCTCAGTTTACTCCGTTGTAACACTAAAAAATTATTAATGTGCCTAAAGTAAGATCATTCTGTGATGATTATACTAATTAAACATTATTGAGAAGTGACACTTGGTAATGTTATCGTGCAATACCTTATACATATTAAGGTATATATATGTATACCTATATGTGACTATCGACGCACGGGCAATGGTATTAATTAAGTTCGAGCAAATCTAGCTATCTACTGGTTAATTGAACTACTTCACTTCTGGAAATGCGAGAAGTCACTCATCAAGACATTATTTATCTGGAAAAGTTAAAATTGTAAAAATTAGAGAGTATTAAATAGAAACGTGGAAAGTTACAGTTATTCATAAGATTCCAGATGGTTTAAGGTCGAGTTTCCCAAGTAAATTCTATTAACAAGTACGAGTCAACTTTAACAAGAAAAATTGCATGTGGTTGATTACAAGACAAGTTAGCAAGAGCATTAAATTAGAAATTCTAACTAGGTCAAAATGACTCGTTCCTTTAAGCAGTTCAACCCCAGTGAGTTAATTAGAAAGAACACAAACTAACTTAGTGCTTCATCGGTAATCGTTGATGGAAGACCCTTTTCCTTAGGCTGCAACTGAAGTTAAACTAACACGAAACTGGCGGTCTACATTGCTATGTTTGAGGTCTCCCAATTTCCAACCACATAAAATAACACCTGTTGCACACAAAAGAACAGTGCTGGTTAAGATTAAAATATATTTAACAACAAGAAAATAGCTTGTGCATTTATTTCTATATGAAGAGAGAACGTAATATACAATCAAATCGTTGATGATTTACAAAATGGAGAAGGAACTTGGAAAGTGGGTTTTGGATTTCGCGTTTGTTCTTGTATGTCTTGTAGTGTAGCTGAGTCTATGCAATGGAACCCCACACAACACCGTTTCTGTATCCAAATAAGCATAAGAAAATGTAGCATCATCAGAATCCTGAGGGGATAGATTTTGAGCAAATAGGGATGGCTTACTTATGTGAATAAGAACAAATTGAGGTGTTGATGAGTGGGGTTCAATTCATGCAAATGTTAGGAGAAGTATGACTTTTTAATACATTAAAAAATAAGATTTTCTGTATTTTTTTGTTTGTTTTGTATTTCGAGAAAACCATGTATTATGGTCTACAATTATTATTTGGAGATTTCTGGAAAATAAATAATTATTTTCTAACAGGTCCATCATTGATGGAATAATAAATGGGAATGTGAAATATCAAGCTCTTTCAAAGTGGCAATGGTCTATAAAAAATTAATAATGGGTGGAAAAAAGGCTAGCACGTTGTGAGACTTAAGGTTATTTCCATCGCGAAGAATGTAGTTTAGCAAGGTAAAGAGTACTTCAGAGACTTTGTTTCAATTATTGGAGGTCGAATATCAATGATGTATGAAACCACTGTTTCTACGTATTTTTATATTATTTCATATATTTCCTGCACAAACATGTACAATAGGCTCTAGGCAAGCCCATATTGAACCTTTCGGCTTATCTAACTACAGGGATTCAACCTTTTAATGCTTTTCAATTTTGAATAGTGTTCAGATTTTTGGAAAAGAGTTGTTCATAAGACTGTAGTCCCAGTAGCTTCATACCCTTTTTTTCATATATATATAAATATTTTGATGGCCAAATTGAACAAGTGAAGCCACATTGTCCAAAGCCACTTCATTTTTAGTTTTGATGAATCTGTTGTAGCAAAT
Source organism: Erythroxylum platyclados (assembly GCA_027563515.1). Lineage (NCBI taxonomy): Eukaryota > Viridiplantae > Streptophyta > Magnoliopsida > Malpighiales > Erythroxylaceae > Erythroxylum > Erythroxylum platyclados. Next base: position 7,132,254 of record JAOQMM010000172.1, on the reverse strand, counting down.
CAC
>JAOQMM010000172.1:7042341-7052784 GCA_027563515.1 Erythroxylum platyclados | reverse complement strand
TATTTTAACAATTGCTATATCAACAACTATTCTTAATTGTATTATAATAGTCCAGATTATGGCTAATTGATTCACCTTACCTTCGTTGTACTACAACTTACTTGTGGACTAAATCTTTAGACATTTTTAACTTGGATGCTATTTGTGAAAGCTCATTTGCCTCCTAATTTTCACCTTGTCGAATATGTTGAAATTCTATATCGTTAAAGAACTCTAGCAATTAGACAATAGCAATGTAATAGGGTGATAAAGTTAAACTTATGCACTTATATTCCCCTGTTACTTAGCATAACACCAATTGTGAATCTCCTTTAATTAGAACTTCTTTAGCTCCAAGATCAACTAAAAGTTCAAGTCCAAGTGTCAAGCCTTCATATTCTGCTTGATTATTAGTATATGAAAAGTCCATTTTAAGGGATAGGAAAGTTTTGGTCCCATTTGGTATGGTTATAACTACTCTAATACCAGCTAACTCCTTTATACTAGACCCATCAAATTTCAATTCCCATGGCTTCTTCTCAAACTTAGAACTAAATTCCCCATATCCTCTTATATTCTTTTACCATTTGGTATAACAGCAGTTGTGAATCTCTTTTAATTAGAACTTATTTAGCTCCAAGATCATTTAGAAGTTCTAGTCTAATTATGAAGCCTTCATATACTACTTGATTATTAGTGGGAAGTCAATTTTAAGGGAGAGAAGAGTTCTGGTCCCATTTAGTATGGTTATGACTACTCCAACACTGACTGACTTCTGTATACAGACCCATTAAATTTCAATTCCCATGGTTTCTTCTTATAACTTAGAACTAAATGTCCTACATCCTGTTAAACCTTATTAAGGGATGGCTTATTTAAAAGTCAGTTAATGCCTGACCTTTTATAGATTTTTAGCGTAATATATTAGGTTAAAGTCTATAAAAGTCAGAAGCCATTTCCTAATATTTGCTAAGAGGATTGGATTATTCAACATATATTCCATTAAGTCAGTTTGTCAAATCACATAGACTTTATTTTGCAACAAATAATGCCTTAAATTTGAACTAGCCAAATACAATGTCAAGCATAACTTAATGTGGGTAAATACGCCTTTTTTATTGGCATAAGGATTCTGTTCAAATAATAAATAGCTTGATCATGACTAGCCTCATTACTCTGAGCCAATGGACATCCAATAGATTCTTCTGCATAAAAAATATGCAACTTTACTGAAATTCCTTTTCTAATGGGCATTAGTACTAGAGGTTTAGTTAGGTATTCCTTGATACTATTGAATGTCGCCTAATGCCTTTTCTCCCAATGGAATTCTTTAGAATTTTTCAACTTTAATAAGTCTAAAAATTTATTTTTCCTGTTTGATTAGAAATGAGTCTCTCATGTAGTTCACCTGGCCTAGAAACCTTTAAAGCTCTATATTATTCTGAGGTGGTTTAACTTTATTTTTATCTAATTCAATTTCTTTATTGTGAACTAAAAACCCTAAGAAGTTCCTTGCTTTCACTCCAAATACAAACTTTGTAGGATTTAGCTTAAATTTGTGTCTTCTCATCCTGTAAAAGGCTTATTGCAAATCTTGGGTATGATTTGTACTCTTTATTAACTTCACAACAATGTCATCTATGTAAACTTCCAAAGTACGCCCTACCAAATCATGAAAAATGGCATTCATGGCTCTCTAATAGATGGCTTATGCATTCTTTAGACTGAAAGGTGCTACAGCCCACTCAAATGTTCCTGTTGACCCTTGCATCTAAAAGTTGTTTTAGAAATATCATTTTCGGCTAAATATTTTTAGTTGTAACTAGAAAAACAATCCATAAAAGAGAACAAAGAATGTCCCACCATTGCATCTATTAAATCATTTTCAATTGAGATCATGTATACATCCTTAGAGATAGCTACATTTAAATCTCTAAATTCTACAAAAATTCTTATTTTTTCATTCTTCTTAACTACCAAAACAATGTTAGCCAACCATTTAGTATATCAAATTGGTCTTAAAAAATCATCCTTACATAATTTTTCAACCTCTTCTTTAATCTTTAGCTTAACTTCTTTGCACCACCGCCTAGGAGATTAATAATGAGGGTAAAAGTGTGGTTTTGTAGGAAGTTTGCGTTCAACTAATTTTCTACTCAATCCTTATATTTAGTATAGTCCCAAGTGAAATAGTCTTCAAATTCTTTCAAGAGTTCCACTAGTTTGAGCTTTATCTTTGAATCTAAATTTTTGCTAATAAAGACTCCACAGAATTCTCATGAATTACCCATATTTACTTCTTCTAATGGTTCTTGGTTCTAGCTCCTACATTCATCAAACTTTTTAGGAGCAAATTTCAACTCTTATACACCACCGTAACTCATTTATGGTTCCTCTTCTTCTTCTTCTTCATAAACCACTTCTACATTATCAAATCTATTTATTTCTTCATAATTCTCTAAGATTTATTGTATTTGATATTTGATCTCTGTGGTTGCAGTTACCGCTCTTTCTTTTTGTGAGAATTCACTCATTAAATTCCTTTATAATAGGAACCTTCATCAGCCTAGGAGCAGGCATAATGGTAGTTATTTTTGTGAATCTTTCTACCTCAGTTTTCATCATTTCTTTCTTCCTTATAACTAGACAACTTCTAAATTTGTACCAACTTTACATGATCCCTATGGAATTTGCCTCCATCACATTAGCTTTAGTATGGAATGGCTGTGAATCAATCTAAATGATTTCTACTTCATCTCCATTCCATAAAAGTAAAAAAATGATGGAGAGCTGATGGAATGAAATAATTGGAATAGATCTAAGCTCATCCCAATAAGACTTGCTAGCTTGCATGTGTGTCAAAAATAAACAAATTAGTTAATAAATTCTTTTCTCCCATCGTAATATTTACAACGAGAATTCTACATGCTCTAGTAGTTTCACCATTGAATGCAGCAACATATACTTCAGTTGGGAATATGTTTACATCGTCTTTGCCCAAAGCTATCATTATTTTAGTCGATATAATGTTTATTGTCTACCTGTTATCAACCAAAAGTCTTGAAGTTGGTCTCCTATTAATATGGCCCTTAATATATAATGGTTTTATATGTTATGTCATAACATCAACTAGTTTTTCTAACACTACCTTTTCTGGAATTCCTGGTACTATTGCCAATATTGACACCATGCATTCTCCTCTTTTGGGAGGGGATTTGCTTAATGCAGTTGGGAATTTTATGGAAGAAATAGTACATGAAACTTGAATAGGAATTTATCCAATTGTAATGAATTCATTGGAATCCTCATCTTGGCTCTTAAAGCAAGCTGACTTACTATGAAATCTAAGATTCTCTTTTTCTTGTCTCATTTTATACTAGTGACTTCCACCCTTCTCTTTTTATTGTTCGGATTCGTAGTACTTTCTTCATAGAAAATGGGTTTTATATAGGATAACTTTCTTGAAGTTGACTCCTCTAACAATGCTTGCTTATTTTTCTTGATCTTGTTGATAGACTTTTATTATTGAAGCTATCTTTTCTTTTCGAGTTAAGGATATCAAATTCTTGGGGTGTCTAACTTACTATTAATCTCGGGATGGTGGCACTCATGATGACATTATAAATCCAGGTTATCTATGTTGAAAACTTATAATTTAAGTTTCATATCTTTGCCTATAAACTTGGGCAAATTCTACTTAGTGATGTCTCATGAAAATTTCTAACTTATGCTGCATTCTAGAAATTTTGTGACCCACATTCCTAAAGTTGGTATTATAATTAGGAACAAAAACACATGTTCTTGAATTCGATGTTGATGCTAATGCTAAATAACCTTTCATAATTGTCAACTTCTTTTTGACATCTAACAATAGGTGTAAGTCAAATTCAGTGGCATTAACGGTTGCCACCGGTAAACATAGTTCTTCATCTATCAGTATAGTTTGATCAACCTCAACAAATAGCATAATTCCCTTATTGATCCAGTTTTAAACCACATTTTTAAACCCCCAAAATGAATTTGTTGAGTGGCTCTAAGTATTATGATATTTGTAGTTATTCTACCTCTGATTTCTTCTTTCATAGGAATTTGATGCTCTAAGGGTGAGTTTATGAATTTTTCTTACAATAAATAGTCAAAGATCTCTTCTATTCTTAAGGTGTTAAAGATGTATTAAACTTGGGTAGATGGAGCCTAGATTTTTTATGACTTTCAGGGATTTACACTCCAAAGAGAGACAAACATAGGTTCCAGGGATGTTGACTTCATTTATTGTTGAATTGTAAGAATTTATCTCAGGAGTGTAAATGCCTACTGAATTCTTTTTGTGGCAACCTTTTTCCCTAAGAAGTTCTTCGAATTTAGAGACTTTAGTTGCCAGTTTATTGAAATCACAAAATTCCAACGTGATTTATTTTGCTATTTAATATCTAACCCTCTATAAGCTAGCTTCACATATTCAGATTCTAGAAGTGTAACTTGCATCGACTTCTCATTTTCTTGAAACGAGTGATGAACATGTCAGGATTCTCATTACTTTTCTGAGTGACTCATGACAGCTCAACTATGCTAACTTCAGGCTCAGTCTTAAAAACAAAGTATGAAACAAAATTTCCATTTTAGCCTAAAAATGAATAGAATTCTTAGCCTACAAAACATACCAAGAAAAGGTGATTCTTGTTAATGACTTTGGAGCTTAAAGTAGTTGAAGTTTCCTAATTGGTTAATTCTCCACATTGTATGGTGAATCTAGCAATGTGCTTAATGGTAGATTGATCATCTTCATTGGAAAACAAGTTAAATTCAAGAATTATGTTGTCATAAGGATAAGAATTCTCATGATCAATATGTTTTGATTAAGGCTTGTGGAATTCTGGATGGTTAAGCTATCTCAAACCAAGCCCATATAATTCTCGAACAACTTCTCTAATCACTTCAATATTAGCTTGTAATCTCCTTTGCAATGGTCAATAATAGAATTGTGATTTACAACTGTATATCGGTCATTACGAAGATTAACACGAGGAGGCACCACAGGGACATCCTCTCTTTTATGAGAAGGGACGTATAATTCATCTATAGAGGAATTAACTGGAAGGCAACTGCATGCTCTAACTTCCATTGTATTTGGAGCCGGATGCCCCCTAAGTCCTTCGGATATTTTCTTTGCTAAATCAGGCAAATTATATCCAGCAAATTGTATTAGAGCAACAAACAGTTTGTCAAACTTCTATGTTAATATTTTGATTACATCAGTTGTAGAGGCCATATTAGACTTCAATTCTGGAATTTCATTTGTGCAAACAACGTCATTATATTGTACTAATTTTCAATTCTCGCCAGCAGGAAAGTTATCTGAAAGTGAGGCTGCCTTCTCAAGATTCTTGAGCATCTGGGATACAAAGCCTTCATTCCCTATGATTGTAGGGACTTCTTCCTTTAGAGTTGGAGGCAAGGTGATTTATTTTCCATTTTGCATTCACAACATTGTGAGTCCTACTGCGCATGCCAAATTGTTTGGTGTTAATCTATAATTTGGGCAGTTCAAATTATTTGGTGTTAATATGGAATTCAGGCATGCAAGGGAGGAATTCTCTTATAATTTGAACCTAATTTCTTATCGACAATATAATTAGACTTTGAAAAACTTACAAGGTGTTTGGTTCACCTGCAAGAATAGATAAGTATTAGAATAGTGATTCTTTAGGAATGGAATAGACGAGGAATAGAATAGAATATGTATTATTTAGTTTAGTTTATTCGTAAAATTTTTTAATGATGATGTAATGCCAATGTTTGATTTGAAAATATAAATTTGGAATGATAAAGAAATAACTAACAAAAAAACTAAAATATCCATTAATTTCCACTAACTATATTATTATTATTATTATTATAGCTAAGTAATTATGTAGATTCCTTAAGGATATTTTTGTCCAACAAGTCCTCATTTTCACTTCCAACCCACTTGGAATAGATAAAGATTGGGGTGAGGATGAGTTTACTTATTCCTCAAACTCAAGAAATAAGTAAACTCTTGGATTATATATTTTGTATGTTTTCTTTAACCAAATAAGGGAATAACATATTACCAAAAATAGGTCAAGAATGGAATGATGATTCCAGTCAACCAAACACCCTGTTAGAAGATATAATTCTAAGCTACCCAAAATACTAAAATTTGTAGGGAAATAAAGATGATTTAATTTAAGCAAAAAGAAAAAAATATAAGCTACAAAGGAAATTTGGAATAAAATATGAATACACAATGCAAAGAAAGTTGGAAGATAGTAATAAAATGCTTTTGGAGTTGTATTCTTCTTTAAGATTGTATAGAGTTCTTCTGTATATGGTGTCCGACCTCTTTATTGTCCAAGTGTTGGTGAATTTATAATCTTCTCCTTCTTAGACAATTTTTGCTATAACTATCCACTTTCTTACATTTAAACTAACCACCTACCATAATCTCCTTAACTTCCATATCTTAGACTCCAGCATCAAGTAACTTCTTAACTTCTAGCAAATTTAGCTATGCATTTGTTAACTACCTCCCATCATTTTCTCAACTTCCATATCCTAAACTTCCATAAATTCAGCACATTTCTTCCTACATTCTTGATTTTTTGTTGCGCATGAACTCCTTAACTAAATATTTATTGCACTACTATTTCTAGGCTACTTTTTAGCCAAATAGAATAATTTATTTTAAGCTATCAACACAAATAATAATTTTTTTCATTTTTATAAATCATCAAAATTAAAAAATCAAAATTAAAAAAATAAAACAAAAACTAAAACTAAAAATCCAATAAGCCTATTTCTTAATTGAATTATGAAAATGAAAAAAATAAAATTGCAATCAACCGAATAAGACCTTTTAGAATTTTTATATAGGTACATATTGCTGATTTTAATACATGCAAAATTTGTAATTTTTTACTTTAGAAAAAGTGGTCATTTATGTATCAAAATTTAATGAATTAAATCATGAATTATTTTTATATAAAAATCATTTAATCCTTACGTCTCTATATTTTAACATTTCCATTTTCCATCTTATTTTTCTTATTTTTTTCAAAGATTTAACACTATTTATACATTGAGTATCTTGTTTTGTCTTTAAGTCAAAAATCATATCTTATTCGTCATCCACATATACATTTACTTAAATATCCTGTTGAAGTAAATTCCTATTTATTGTCGTAAATCCGTTACGAATCTTCAATTTAATTTGTAATTACATTTTTACTTAACATTATTTTTTAAAATGAGTTTTGACATTAAAGTTTTTGTAAAATTTTTTGTTACAAGAAAGAAGGATTGAGTATACTGTCTTCACAAATTAACTTGACGGAAATACATTAAGCCTTTTTAACACAAGCAGGCAACTCCACTCGCGGAGTTTTCGGGGATTCTAATCAAACCCAATAAGTAGCAGTTGTTGCAGTTTTAACTCATTGGATACGAGTGGTCGCAATCATAACTTTCATCTCCATTGACAACTTCATAGTTGATTCCAATTCCAATCTTGGGAATTGATTGTTAAAACTTCTTTTTACTTTTTTAAATTTTGACGTCAGAGTTCCAGCCATTAGTTATTTAGAGAACATACGTCAGCTAAAGGATAATGTAAATAGAGGGAAACATGGCCTAAGTACTGAATAAGTTTATATTGGCCATTGCCTGGCCTAAATCATAACGTGTAATGTTCGTTTGGATTAAAAAACCGACATTCAATGCACGTTTAAAAGCTAAACCACGACCAATGTCGTAAAAAAGGTTACGTGAATGAGAAGCGCGTTTGAAAGATGGGTGGCCAAAAGGTGACACTTAAAGTTCTCAAAGTCAGAAAAGCCTAATCCTTCCTACCGTAACCAGGTTTAAATCCCCAACTTGCGTGCTCAAAGGATCAGTGTTATTTATCATGCTGACTGTTTCCGTTTTTGTTCGATAGCGTTTCATAGTCAGCATAGTCATACATACTAACGGTTCCTCCCTCATCCACGCTTGAGAATGAGATGGACAAGATAACTCGAACAACATCTATAGCTCCAGAAAATAGGAATCATAAGCAAACCAGAATTCTTAGTTGAGTTGTTTATTGCAGCAAGTCCCTATGCTATGCATTGAGTGACTGATGGGTTGCGTCTACTCTCGAGCCTGTATAGGCGAGGTTTGTGTCCCCAGAGACCCCAAAATCAGACAGCACCACGACCCGTGCCGCCAAACCGACGCTCCCGTTTTCTCTCCAGCGCAAGCAGAACCAGAACCCGAACGAGAACAAACCCACAACCGCGACCCCGAACCCGGCATTACTCGACTCTCCAGAGTCTCATCTCAGTTCCTCCCTCCAGAAGGTTCTAGAACAATCAGAATCCCATCCGGTAACTATGAGTTGAAGTACTCTTACCTCTCTCAACGGGGCTACTATCCCGATGCCTTGGACAAGGCCAATCAGGACAGTTTCTGCATCCACTCACCGTTCGGCACCAGCTCCGACGATCACTTCTTCGGCGTCTTCGATGGACATGGAGAATTCGGAGCGCAATGTTCCCAATTCGTGAAGCGAAAGCTGTGCGAAAATCTGTTGAGAAGCAGCAAGTTTAAGGTCGATGCTGTGGAAGCCTGTCACTCCGCGTTTTTGACCACCGATTCGCAGCTTCACGCTGACAGTTTGGACGATTCCATGAGCGGGACGACGGCGATTACGGTTCTGGTCCGTGGACGTACGATATACGTTTCCAATTGCGGCGACTCTAGGGCGGTGATTGGGGAGAGGAGAGGAGAGGAGATCGTAGCCGTTGATTTGTCGATAGATCAGACGCCATATAGGACGGATGAGTTGGAGAGAGTGAAGCTGTGTGGGGCAATAGTGCTGACGTTGGATCAGATAGAGGGGTTGAAGAATCCAGAAGTGCAGTGTTGGGGGACGGAGGAGAGTGATGATGGTGATCCTCCGAGATTGTGGGTCCCAAATGGGATGTTCCCCGGGACTGCGTTTACTAGGAGTATTGGGGATTCGATTGCTAAGACGATTGGGGTCGTGGCCAATCCCGAAATTTCTGTTTTGGATCTCACCGCACAACATCCTTTCTTTGTGCTTGCTAGTGATGGAGTCTTCGAGTTTCTTTCTAGCCAAACCGTGGTTGACATGGTAAGGTATCTCTTTCTTCAACTTATTTTCCAAGTGTAAGAATATAAGTGTTTCTATTATAGGAGGAAGTAGTAACTGATTTTACATTTAGTGATGGTTGGAATTGATGGCATTGAAAAGCTATGTACAATGAAATTAATTAAACAAAATGGGAATATATGCAAAGTGATCGTTGCTGTCTAGGTTTTTCTGTGATTTTTGTCATTCAATACCTCGAGAGGCCACCATCAATTGCTCATCGGTAATTTTTTTTTTCTGAAGGTTGATACACCTAGCAGAAGCCCATAATTTTTTAATAAAATTTGGGAAAGAACAAACAACAAACTTTATATTTTTTGAAAATCGAACAAATAAACAAACTTTTCCATAGAAGATATAATCAATGTGTCATCCTGATGCAATACTTTGCTGCTTAACAATATTTCTTTTCTTGTAGGTTGGCCGATGATTAGTAACCTGCAATTTAGTTCCTTTCCTGCTTTTTTGCCTACTTTTACTGAACTTTTTTTTAAAATATATCATAATATGAAATCACAGTGCATTTTCTGTTCTTCCTGATTCTTCTGTCTCTAAAAATTCGATAATCAGCTGTTTCCTTTTCAGTATCTCACTATTTCGCAAAACTTCCTGTCCTCTATGTCATCCTACTTTAGTTTCTCAGGAAATGTTATCACTATACATGTTTGCTTTATCATACTAGGTTGCAAAATACAAAGATCCACGTGATGCGTGTGCTGCAATTGTTGCTGAATCTTATCGACTTTGGCTTCAGTATGAAACTCGGACAGATGATATCACTGTGATTGTTGTGCATATTAATGGTCTAACTGATGTAAGTGGGGTAGTTGCTTTTTTCAATATAATTTTCCTAGTATAGTTTCTTCATGATCCCTTTGTTCCAACTAACTGATTCACAAACTTTTCTTCCTTTGATTCTTATTGTCAGAGTTCTGATGGACTATTAACAAGTGTAAGTGCTGTCTTACCATCTCCTACTCCTCAAGTTGTAGAAATGACAGGATCAGAATCTCCTTCAATGTCTTACTGGAACCCCAAGAGCCATCGCACAAGGCATGATTTATCAAGGGCACGTCTTCGAGCTCTCGAAAATTCGCTAGAGAAGGGGCAACTTTGGGTTCCTCCATCTCCAGCCCATAGGAAAACTTGGGAAGAAGAAGTAAAAACTCTCTTATATAATTTTTGCCTTCTCATTAGGCAATATTTTTAGAAAAAGTCTTATCATATTTTTGCAACCAAACAAATGCATTTCAAAGACGATGATTTACATTTTGAATTCTGCATTGATGCAT
>JAOQMM010000172.1:7020448-7037561 GCA_027563515.1 Erythroxylum platyclados | reverse complement strand
GTCTATAAGTTTCAAAATCCATCATTTTTGGCATAAAATCGATGATTATTACTGCCAATTACAAGCGTATCGGACATGATTAATTGAAGGACCTTGGTCTTCTCTTTTATGGAAAAATTCCATTCACCCTAAAGCCTCTTTTATCTCCTGGCTTGAGATTAAAAATAGACTTAGGACTAAAATCCAATGGCAAGGCACTATGGATACAACTTGTGTTTTATGTAAAATGGAAGTCGAGGATAGGGATCATCTTTTTTTTTTCTTTTTCTGGAGATTCTCGAAAGCAGCCTGGAGCAGGATCTTGCACATAATACCAGGTAGTGGCTATACTTGGGAACAATCTTTGAGTTGGGCCATCAGAAACTCCAAGAAGGGTATGCCTAATACGATTCTCTACAAAGCTGCATTCATCACTACCATCTACTCCCTTTGGAAGGAACGATACTCTTGAAGATTTACCAACCTTGAAGAAGATAAATATTAGCTTGTAGACAAGATCATTAACCAGATTATAGCAGCCTTAATTGCCAAAAAATCTATAGTTTGCTCTCTCCCCTGACATGAAGCGTAGATGGAATCTTTAAAACAGATTACCATTGTAAATCATTAATTTTCTTATTGTATTATACTTTGAACTCATTGTAATATTGTATTAGTTTTGTCTATAGATAATGCAATATTCATTTTATAAAAAAAAAGATGGTGCATATTTGACCAAGTTTTAAGTTGTTTATAGAAATTGAACTTTCTAAACCACAATTTCACTAAATATTTCCCTCCAGGCTTGGATGCTGTAATATTTTCAAGCCAAATGTAGAACCTAGAAGTTACTTCTAAATTACTTTTGTAGAATTATTAACAGGGCAATTATTAATCCTTTCTTGCATTCGTTCAGGTGTGGTGCAATGTTGAGGTTCCTTTAAGCAATGAGAGTTGGCTGGAGAGTGCACAGTGATGCTTTAAGGAATGGAAAATGGCTGCAGATCTTTTGAAGCTCGTGAGATGGCTGCATGATTCAGAACTTAAAATGTATAAAGAGGTCAATATAAGGGACAGAGCAGTGTTACTCATATGTCTTATACCATTGTGCACAGAATAAAAGTCTTAATAAGTTTCTGCAGTTCGTTCTGAATATTAATTGCAGAAGCAAGTTTACCTCTACTTGCATCCCAAAAGAATTGAAAGAAAAAAAGCAAAAAGGGAAAGAAACAAAATGGCTTCTTTGAGAGAAGTTATTGATTTCAAAGCTGCTCAACCTTTTTACAAAGCCGATATGTCCGGTTCAATTGATTCTAAACTACCCAAGAAGAGCTTTTCCTGAAAGAGAAAGAGAATGGAGAATCCGTCTCTTATAGCTTTATTCTCTTTCGTGTCTTAGGTTGCCATTGCCATCTATGGTTTGTTTCTTACGTTACAATCCACCTGGAAGCAAATGCGTAGGCAGGACACGGATAGGAATATTGAACAAATTTACTCTTTATGTAACAATAGCTATCTAGTGCTCTTTTCAATACAACCTATTTTAATACAATGATCAGTGCACATAATTTTGTATTTACAGTAAATGTGGACAACTTAACACTAAGTTCTAAGCTACTTGCATTTCAATACGAATTGTTGAATTATCATACTTGTAATACAAAGACGATTCATTCCCACAAAATATATAGTTCACTATTATTTATTAAAAATATTAGGAGTGTAAAATTTTCAAATAATATTTAAATTCTCGCCAAATTTGTCTTCAAATTTATGTATAATGTGATATGTATTTAGTACAATAAGATGGCACAAGGGCAATTAACTAAAGATAATATTACAATAGATGATGGACTTGGACCCGAATATAACGGATGGACTGGATCTCATCCAACTGGTGGTGGGGTCCAATTAAAAAAACCATTAACTTGTCATAGTGATATTTAGATCCGATCCGGTAGTTTTATGGACATCTATACACAGGTACCGTAATTTATTGACCTACTTATATTTTTATGCTTTCTTATGGACATTTTCTATTTTCTATTTATGTTGCGCAAATTGTAATATATAACATTTCTAGAGCTAAGCCAGCAATTATAAAAAAGAAATAATTTCTATGTATAAATCTATAAACATATGGAAAAAATGTGAAAAACAAAAATATAAGAAATGTAAAATCAGATACGAGGGAAAAAGGTCTAAGGTCTGTTTATCATATTTCTACTTTATTTTATAAGCGTTTATTTTAATTAAATAATTAAATAATTATTTAATTACTATTTAATTACAGAGTAAAGAACGGGTGACCTGAATCCGACAAAGTAGCTTTGCTTTTATAAAAGGAGGCAATCGGAGAGCGGAGATGAGGTGATTTAAGGAGGATAAGATAAAGAAGCCCTTGCCCTTGCCCTTGCTTTCCTAAGACAAGACATACAGAATGCTCAAGTATGATTGTTGAATGCCAAATTTTTGTCTCCCTCATCTCAACTGCATAATTCTTTCCTGCAAATAAGGTAAAATAGACACGATAACAAAATAATTTGTCCATATTTTCTCTCCCTGATTACGGAATCCACACTTTCTCTGTTGGTGAGTATAGATAAAAATGGTGAGAATTATACCTATGGCGTCTTCGATTCGTCCTTCTCTATCCACCTTCAGGTTGTGTAATGGTAGTTTTACTACCACTCGCTATGCTACTGCTGCTGCTGCTGCTGCTTGCTCACCTCTCTTTCCGTTTCGCACCAGATTCGATTGCCTTGGAATTGGTAAGCCCCTGTTTTACCTGTTAAACCCTAGCCTTGTGCTTAATTTCTGTTTTGTTTTTTTTTTATTGCTAAGAATGTCTGTACCAAGTTTGTTTCTTTTGGTCTTGTGAATGTATTTGCACATTAACGTTGGCGATTTGCACATGACAATTCACATAGGTGGATAATCATTTGATACGGAGTTGAATTGTGGTGTTTGCTGAACTTGTTTTCGTTTAACATTTCCCCCATTCGTTGAAGTTTGGGAATTGCCTGTCTCATTCAAGCTTGATTTTTTTTTTCTGGTTTTCTTTAAGGCGTTTATGATTTTAGTTTTATTGTTTTCCAAGTGATGCTCATTCACTTCATTTCCTTCTCTGAAATGCTGTTGAATGAGCTATTTGTTTAGCCTTTTAGTACGCTGGTTCCCAGCTGGGAAATGTGCTCTCGAATGAAGTTTTTGAGTACGCAATTGGTATTCTTCCCAAAATGCCAAGTACAGATTTTTGAGTTTGCTTTCTGGGATTTGGTTAGTGGAAAATGTTTTGTCATGTGCTCTTTGTCTTCTGGGTGATGACATTAGAGAGTTCTAATTTGAAGTACAGGTGTTACACAATCAAAGTTCGATGACTTTAAAGCTTCTAAGATTTTGAGAAAGGAAGGTAATAGGCTTAAAGTGGCAGCAAAAGGTAATATCGTACAATCAAGCACCACCACCACCCCAGAAAATGCTTTGGAGTGGGTTAAAAAGGACAACCGAAGAATGCTGCATGTAGTTTACCGTGTTGGAGACTTGGACAGGACTATAAAGTATGTGTAGTTTTCTTGTTTTTCTCCTTTGCAATTAATCTTTAGTAAATCGTGAACTGTCACTAAGAAATATCTTTTCAACTCAGATTCTATACAGAGTGTTTAGGGATGAAGTTGCTAAGAAAACGTGACATACCAGAGGAGAGGTATACAAATGCCTTCCTTGGATATGGACCAGAAGATTCTCACTTTGTTATCGAATTGACTTATAGTAAGTTACCAAGCTACTTCTCACTTTTGTCAAACCTTTTAATAACTAATGTATTGAACATGTAAATGATATTGCAGTAAAGGTGCAGTTTTTACTCTACCTTGTGAGTAACTTGTTCATGTGCTATTGTTAGATTATGGGGTTGACAAGTATGATATTGGTTCTGGATTTGGACATTTTGGAATTGCAGTCGATGATGTAAGTGTGCCTTATTGTTAGAACTTTCTGCAATCCGGCATGTTTGAACTACTGGGTTTAATTTCTGCCATGCAATATTTTGCAAATTCTTACGTTTATAAACTTTCTCAACTGCTCAGGTTACCAAGACTGTAGAGCTTATAAAAGCTAAGGGTGGCAAGGTAACTAGAGAACCTGGTCCAGTTAAAGGTGGCAAAACAGTGATTGCGTTTATTGAAGATCCTGATGGTTACAAGTTTGAACTTTTAGAAAGGGGGCCTACCCCTGAACCACTTTGTCAAGTGATGCTTCGAGTTGGCGATCTTGATCGCTCAATAAACTTCTATGAAAAGGTGTGAATTTCTTCACTTTAAATTGATAAATATTGTTCCTGACTTTCATTCTCCACACTGATTTTTGCTTACATGTCATGGTTATTCCCTGTAAATCTCCGGTGTTATTATGATCAGGCTTTTGGCATGGAGCTCCTTCGGAAACGAGATAATCCAGAATATAAGGTAAGTCAGCATCTCTTGGTAAATAGTGTATTGCAGTATAGATGTGGCTACTTGAATATTTTGTGCGGAACAAGTTTATGAGGTTCAACTTGTTGGCCAGATTTAGTAGTTATAGAGCTTTACATCTCATTGACAATTCTTTCCTTGAAATATTGATTTGTTGATTTCTTTGTTCAAATATAAGAAACATTTGAATTATGAGAGAGTAGGAATCCTTGCCTAACTTATGTCCGGAACAAGCTGGATTAAGGGAAAACCATACTTTCCATTGCTCTGTGGTGTAAAATTTTCTCTCTGTGAGGCTCTTCTGAATAGTTTATCAGGAAAACCTTTGCGGTCATTATAGATAGCCATTTATTTGTTTTATGTTAAACTTCTTGTTATGCTATCTATTATTTGTCTTTGAATATTTGTTAATAACAAACAAAAATCTCATTTTGGTCAGTAGTGAAATTCTATGCAATATAACCATTTCTTAACCTCTTGAAGTTGTAAGATTCCAAAACAGCAATTTGACAAATAAAGTTCTCTTGTGAAAACCTTCTAACCTGCAAAGTGAATTAGAGACACTAGTCCATGTCAGTTGTCAATTGCAGACATGCGCTAAAATTTTGTTTCCTCAAGTGGCTCTTTTCTACTTTCGAGCTTCCTTTCCTGTGTTTTATTTTCACTTTTCAAGAGTGGATAAGTTCTCTTAGTAAATGAATTTGTACCTTAGTTTTATAACAAATATGCTATAGGTATTCTGACTTTAGAAGGAGAAAGTGAGGATCAAGCAAGATCCTTTTCTTTTTTCTAATACTTCATTAACCAATCCCTAACATTGTGGTCTTTATAGCGTGGGAAGAAAGGACACTGATGAAAATTTTGGTCTTTGATAATCAGTTAATCCTGTTTTCTTGGATAATACAGAAGTCAGTTAGGAAAAATTTGAGAGAAGAAAGAAAAACTGGATTTTGAATGTAGTTTCTTAAACATCCCCATCCAACATGTCAAATACCTCACTTTTCATTTTAGTAACAAATGGCAATGACATTCACATCTAAAATTGTCGAATATGCTTTCAATAGACAGACTTACATTAATCTGGTACTAACTCTTAAATGTTGAATACTATTAGTAGCAGTATTTGCTACTTCACTGAATTGAATGGTTTCCTCTTCTTTAATGCATGTTTCTGCAGTACTTCTTCTCTTAAAATTTGATCTTCCTACAATCATGAGAGAATTTCTCATCACAACTTGGCGTTCTTTCTTCATATTGATATGCTGTTTCAATAGAAACTTCTGAAACATGCTTCAGCCTTGATATTAGGTTTGTGGATTATTGTGCAAATTGATGCAATCTTATGTTCATGACTATTAGTATACAATTGCAATGATGGGCTACGGACCTGAAGATAAAAGTGCTGTGCTGGAGTTGACATACAATTATGGGGTCTCTGAATATGAGAAAGGCAACGCTTATGCGCAGGTCAAATTCTTTCCTTAATGTTGGTGTTGGGATCACCATCTTCATGTTTGTCTTTATATGTATTTGATTGATTTGCAAATGCTCTGCTTCGTTGGTTCTATCCAATGAATTTTTTCATTGTAACAGATCGCAATAGGCACAGATGATGTCTATAAAACAGCAGAAGCAATAAAGCTTTTTGGTGGAAAAATTACCCGAGAACCAGGGCCTTTACCTGGCATCAACACCAAGATTACTGCTTGCTTGGATCCTGATGGTTGGAAGACGGTATGCTTTCATAAAACTTGCATCATCAGTTCCTTTCTAATACTTTATCTTTACAAAAGTTACTTGATACCAGAGTGCATTTTTACCTTCTCAAAAATTACTTGATACCAGAGCGCTGGGTAGCTCTTCTATTGACTTTTGTTTGGGTATGATCTCTAAAAAGGTCGTTAAAGAACAGAGTAGATGAGTTAAATACAAAAACTTAAGTTGCAAAGCGAAATGAACTCTTTTATACTAGGCCTGATTTCTTTTCTCTGATGCCTGATGGTATATTTAGGCTGCATGGACTAATTGATACTATCATACTTATCCAACTACCTCTTCTTTTATTTGTTAATTTTACTTTTCCGATCCCACCCCCTCCTCCTCCCAACCAACACCAATCCCCTGTCTTGTATGCCAATGATCACAAGCAGGAACGTAAAAGAAATTCATTTTGTGCATGAATCATGGCATATGCTTGTATATTTATTTCATTGTAGAACTATAATTTTGTTTTCTTTATTGCAGGTTTTTGTAGACAACATAGACTTCCTCAAGGAATTGGAGTGAGTTACTGTAGGAGCTTGATCAATATGCCAATTGAAGTTGGTGGGGCCAAAATGAGTGTCTGGCGGAGACAATTGGTTCTCATTTTGTAGATAGAAAGTAGCGATCACGGTGACAATAGCAATAAACATCCTGCTGATAGCTTAGTAGCGGTAGAGTAAGTCAGATATGCTTATTTGTCTTAAAATTATATTCCCTCTTTTTTTCTCTTTCCTTGCAAAAAGTGCTTAATCTTTGGAAGCATATTTAACAATGTCAAATTTGTGTATTTGTAACATGCGGTTTTGGAGGTATTTGTCAGCTTGAGGAACTTTGTACTACCAATTAATGCAATCTATCATATTTAATAAACATTATTATGCAAATTCTTTTAGTTACTAATTCCAATACTTTTTGTCTTTCAAATTGCTCTATTGCCACTTACCTTTGCAATAAGTTCCCCATAAGTGGAAGCTTCATTTTTAACATTGTGTGAAAGCTAACTTGGATTACCAAGTTAGAAAACATAAAGTTCAATTTTAAAATTGGAAAATAAGTTAAAATGTTTGATTGCTTACAGAAGTATTAAATATTAATTTGGTATTTTCTTCTTTCAAAAAAAAAAAGTACGTTGTTTATATGTTACTCAATTGTATGAGTTTGCTAGAATTAGTTTACTTAAATGCTGTGATGTGGAGAACTAGTCAAATATCCTTAAACCCTAATAAACATACTAATCTCTGGAACCCAAAATGCTGGAGCTGATTAACTCATCCAAGGCAGTAGAAACTAAAAGAGGAATCAGAAAAAAAAGTTTTTGAGGGGAGGCTGATGATTGGAGATGATGATAATAATAACAACGAGAAGAGCAGATTAGAAGAGGACAATGTAAAAGTGAAGTGAACAATGATGGCAAAGGAGCAAAAACAAGAGGAGACGCCGCACAAGAGTATCTGTAAGAACTATTACGGGTATAGATAGCAAGGGCATGCATGAAGGCCCTGTTGAAAAGATGGTGGTTCCATTGGCAAGGACTGCCTGGACATTGGATATCACTGATGACCATTTTTATTGGTAATTTCGCATTAGTTTTAACCCCTTTAGATTCACTAAAGTTTTTTGCTTCTATATAATAAAAGGGTCCGATATCGAAAGAATGCTTTGGCTCTTTGTTTTAATCATGTTTGGAATGTGGTTGGAATAGACAGTTGATGGAGTTGAGGATCTAGTTATGTTCTGCTTGTGAATGTATTGGAAAACATTAAGTGTCAAAAATTGATGGGAAAACGTATGGTTTCTTTATTGAAGCTGATATATTAGTCATAGGATTGATTCATCAGAATTGTTAATGAAGAGAGTAAATAGTACGAAGCAGTCTAGATTGGAGGACAATGAGTAAGTACATGGGTTTGAGAGAATCCGAGGTTGGTTCATTTTCTGAGAAAAGTTAATTATTTAGGATTATTTTATTACAGAAGTTGAAATGACCCATATTTAACAAGGAATTGATGCCTCTTAATCTTAATATATTTGTACAATTTTTCTTGAGAATTTTTAGAATTTAGGCCTAAAATTTAACCTCTTAAGTTGGATATGAATAGTCATTAAATAAGGTTACCGGTGTATATTGTCTGTCTCAAGTTCATTGGCACTTAGGAGGGAAATGCAGGGTAGCAGCATTTAACATGTATCTTTTTCTTTTGGTTAAAAAGTTGAAAAAAAAAAACAACAACAACAACAATTGACGTCAGTAAAATTACTGATAATAAAAGGACACACCTAATTAATTTAGCAATTGTAAACTTTAACTATCAGTTAAAATACAGTTAATGATATTATCCGTAAATAATAGATAATGATCAATTGATAAAGTTAATGTTAATCTTCTGAGAAATAATACTCAAAAGAGATAATTCTACATAAAAGAAGAAAGTTTCTTTGAAAAGTCCTTTAAAATTCATATGATTTAATTTATGATGCATATATTTTTGAAAGATCATATACTTATTCATATATTAGATAATTTTTTATATTGGTATTAGAGCCAATTATATATGCATCTTAATTATGAAAGTTATTTAAATAAATTAAAGTTGTTCTTATCTTGATCTAGATAAATTAAAATTGAGTCTTTTTGTGTTAAAGTGATTTTATTCAATAGCTTACATTGTATTGTATGAGTTTTGAAAATGAATAGATATTAATTATCTAGATTCTATGCATTTGTTTTATTAAGTTTTGTTTTATGTCTTAATCGCATAAAGCACAATAATATAATTTTGTTGTGTGAATTTTAAATTTAAATGAAAACTAATTTTTTATGTGCTTTGGCCTAAGTCATAAGTTAATGGTGACGAAGATAAGAAAGCTCCGTTGGACGTGTAATCTTACTAAAAGAGATAAGATTAAAAATGTAAAGACAAAGAACAAATTAAAGGTGACTAATATTATTGAAAAATCAAGAGAAATAAGGCTTAGGTAATTTGAACATGTTAAGAGGAGATACCCAGACGCTCTAGTAAGAAGATGCGAAAAAATTGTATTTGGAGACTGTAAAAGAAAAAAGAAAGGCTTAAGAAGAAAGCTTGATGATAAGAGTGTTAAATGCATTTTCGTTGGCTATAAAAAAGAAACTAAAGGCTACAGACTTATGATCCTATTTTAAAGACGTTAATTATTAGTCATGATGTGGTCTTTACTGAAAATGAGGCATGGATTTGGGAATAGGGTGATTTATAGTTCACTAACACAGTGGAGATCACTAATTTTGAGATCAACAACATATATGATTCAACACTAGAGATCACTAATTTTGAGATCAACAACATATATGATTCATCACTATCATCTCTGGAATCAACACCACAAAGGGTAGAAGTTTTGCTGAAATTTATCAATCATGTGAATATGCTTGTTTGGACTTGGAACCTAATAGCTATGAAGATGTAGCAAAAAAAGAAGAACGACATATGGTTATGGATGAAGAGATTAAAGCAATTGAGAAGAA
This sequence comes from Erythroxylum platyclados, assembly GCA_027563515.1. Classification (NCBI taxonomy): domain Eukaryota; kingdom Viridiplantae; phylum Streptophyta; class Magnoliopsida; order Malpighiales; family Erythroxylaceae; genus Erythroxylum; species Erythroxylum platyclados. The sequence continues at coordinate 7,027,841 of JAOQMM010000172.1, read as the reverse complement.
CAAAACATGGACCTTGGTAGATTTACCAAAGGGGAAAGAAGCAATTGGTCTAAAATGGATTTACAAGCCCAAGCTTAATGCATGTGGTTCTTTAAAAAGAAATAAAGCACGATTGGTGGCTAAAGGATATGCACAAGTTCCAGGTATTGGTTTCACTGAAACTTATGCACCAGTTGTTCGTTTTGACACTATTAGAACACTTTTGGCTTTGGTAGCCCATAATGATTAGACAATTTATCAACTGGACATAAAATCAAACTTTTTTGATGGTGATATATTGGAGGATGTGTATGTTGAGCAACCTCAAGGCTTTGTGGAAAAAGATTAAGAACATAAAGTTTACAAGTTAAACAAGAAACTTTATGGACTTAAACAAGCACCTCAATCTTGGTATGATAAAATTGATGCTTATTTTGCTTAAAATAATTTTTGAAAGAGTGCTATTGAGCCTACTTTGTATGTTAGACAACATAACAATGATTTCTTGGTTGTTTGCTTATAGTTGATGACATGGTTTATACTGGAAGTTTGTCTCAAATGGTGGGAATGTTTAAAAGGTCCATGATGCAAAATTTTGAAATGTTAGATTCGAGTCCCTTATATTATTTTTTGGAAATAAAGTGGTGCAAAATTCAAATGGAATCTTTATTTGTCAAAAGAAATATGCAATTGATTTGTTAAAAGGAGTAGGAATGGAGAATTGCAAGCTAGTCAAGACTCCATTGAATATAAATGAAAAGATGTCTTTGGATGATGGAGCAGAAAAGATTAATGGGAATCTATTTAGAATTGTGGGAAGTCTCATGTATCTCACTCATACAATACCTAATATATATTTTTTTTTGTAAGTCTTATTTCTAGGTTTATTCATGATCCAAGTAAGAATCACTTAGAGGCAGTAAAAAAGAATTCTTCGTTAAGAATCACTTAGGGGCAGTAAAAAAGAATTCTTCGTTATATACAAGGGACTAGAGTTTAACATCAGATATTTAAAAAGCAATTTAAATAGTCTTGTAGTTTGCAATTGGGCATCTTGTTTGTATGATAGAAAAAGTACAACAGGTTATATTATCAAGCTTGGTTCAAAAGCTATTTTATGGTCCTCAAAGAAGCAGTAGAGCACAACTCTCTCAAGTTCTAAAGCAGAGTATGTAGCAGCAACAACAACAGCTTGTCAAGTTGTTTGGCTAAGAAGAATATTAGAAGATTTGAAGAAAGAAAACAATGGAGCCACTGTGATGTTTTGTTACAACAAATCCACAATTGCAATGTCAAAAAATCCAGTTCAATAAGGCAGAACAAAGCATGTTAAGGTCAAGCATCATTTCATATCTGAGTTGGCTGCAAAAAATATTGTGGAGTTGTAGTATATCAACATAGAAGATCAACCAGCAGATATTTTCACAAAAGCTTTAGCTGAACCAAAAGTCAAGAAATTTCATTCCATGATGGGTGTTGAAGAATTGAAGACCTTGAATTAAGGGGAGAAATGTTAGAAAGGAATTAAAGATTGAATCAATTATTTACCAAGTCGTTATAATTTTGTTTTTACTGTCAGTTGTGGTTAAAACAGTTGTGATTATAGTTGAAAGAGTCTAGCAGTGGTCTACAATGAGTTTATTGTTATATATGAGTGAAATGTTAGGAAAGTTAAGAGTAGTAGTAATATAGGAGTTAACAACCAGGTGAAATTTTTCTATTTAAGTACTTGTCACTTAGCTGTTCTGCAAATTTTTTGGAAGTTAATAAAATCGGCTTTCTTTCAAACTTTTTACGTTATTCTTTAAGCCGATTTTGCACTATACTATTCTAACATCAATTGCCTAAGGCTTATCTATAGTTAAGGCTGTATCTTGTAGAGCTTTGACAAGGACCATATTATCAGTTGCCTCTATAGAATCACCTTGTGATCTACCAATGCATCCCCCTTCCTCTTCTTTAAAGGTGCAACATTGCTGCTACTTCTCTTCTTATTGACCTTACTAATTAGCTTAATCAAATTCATATCTACAACCATAAAAAGACAAAAGTGGTTAAGGGCTAAAAAATATTTAGAAAAAAGAATACGTGTTTCTTTGTTTGAAATCTAAAATTTGCCATTTTTAGCATCGTCAACAAGAGAATTGTGTGTCCAAGAGGATTCTTTCTTGGTCCTCTAACATTTTATGTCTTTTATATCTCTTGCTGAAGTAAAGACTTTAATTACCCCATACAAAGGTAAAGCCCCATATTTGGTTTAAAATCGAGGCTAAACCATATAAAGTACCTTCCAGTAGATCCAATTTGATCTACATAGTGAAACGACACTACCAAGGGCTCTATGTCCTTCAAGTGGCATGCCACCATTAAACAAGCGATAATGCCGCAAGAATGACGATGCAAATGACTAGGGTTGAAAATTGTTTCTACAATAATGTTATGGACTATATTGTGGAATGGGAGTATCATCTGATTCACAAAACTATCAAAGTAGGCATTGTTTTCCTTAGGCCTTGGAAAGTACGCCCTCTTTGAATCGAACGATTTCTTGACTTAGAGCATAGAGTGGATGTTAAATTTTGATATTAATTCTTCAAATACAGACCTAAACTTCTCGATGTACATTTCCACTTCATATAAGTCGATGTCCCTCACCAATGGTTTCATAGTCAAGGGCCATTCTTCTGCATCTCTACCCCTAGGGCACTACAACAAAACTAGGTTTTAGCTACGAATTTAAAGTCAACTAAGACCAACTTTTTGCAACGTTTTACCAAATCGTCTGTGCAATCGTGGAATAACCCTTAGGTCTAGTTATAGAAGAGGACCCTAAACTTCTTGTAGAATTGCTACTTGAGTTAATATCACTAGAGTTGGACTTAAAGACGTCCCTCCTACAGGGATGGACGACGAGATTCAGGGTATAATCTTCCAACAAGGACCCTCAAAACCTACATGTTAACTCTAAAGTTGTAGGTTTTATTTTATTTGACTTTAATCTCAAATACAAAATGAGTGACCTTGAAGAGTTTATATAATGTTAGATAATTACTTAAATAAAAATATAATCAAAGGCTAAGATCACAAGACCACAAGACCACCTACTTTATAAGACTTTCTGCCAAAATATTTTATTGGACTTAGAATTTCTTCAGTACAAAACAACTGGATATAAACCTCTTATGTAGCTTAAGAAGAATATATAATTATAAGACAAAGCCTGTGATATAAATTTGGTCTTAATGAACTTGTCACATCCTTTTTAAGACTTGTGATAACAAACACTATACTTCCAACAAATGGTCAAACCAATTTGTTGTGAAAAGGACCAGGCTTGAGATTTTTGCTTGCATGCAACTTAGCTCAATCTATAGTTAACAAGTCTGGTCAAATTTGATCAGGTCTCAAGTCAAGCTCGAGCTCGAGCTTACCGATTTAGCCTCGGCTAAAGTCTGAACTATCTCTTCAATTGTTATGTAAAATGACTTCGTTTTATATTAGGTAAATCAAAGTTGTTTTGCTTAAGTTGTTGGTGCGTTGTATCCATGTTAAAATGATATAGCAAAATAACATTGTTTCAATATAGACACAAAATCTCTCTTCTTCTTCAGCCAACTTCAATTAAGCTTAATTGAAACTAAATTGGAAAATCCCTCCTCGCGAACTTGAACCTTGCCTTCCTTTCTTCTCTGATCTACTTCTCCTCTGCTCCTTGTTAACGTTGTCATAGTCGCCTTCCTCCTCTATTTAGAAATAAAAATATAATCTGTTACGTTGAACCATATAAGGAAAGCACTTATTATTTGACATGTTAATAACCATTCATATTTTATTATCTCGCTTTAAGAATCTACTCCAATTTCTTCTTTGCAAATGATTGTGCATTTTATGGACAAATTTTCATAGTATTGATATATATTGATTATGCATGCATAGGCATTCGATGTAGAAAATTTGGTTTATTTTTTCTTAAAATAATTAGATCATTTCCATTGATTATTTTTGCTAGTTTGTATACATATAAATGTTCTTTAAATTATGTGTATATGTTAAATATTAACTAAAGTATATGTATAAATGTAAATATTCTTGAATAACTTATATGCTTATATATATATATTAATTGTTTTAGATGGATGAACATATTCTTTTAGTGAAGAGTTCTAATCCGATACAGGAAAATATACCAGTAGAGAGTTCTAACTCGATACTAAGAGAACAAATGACTCAGGCTAAAAAAATAGGTTTATTAAGATGTGATGCTTAGAATCACTTCAATAAGACGAGATCAAAGGTCGAATGTAAGATTTGTCAACAAGATGTTGGTCAGAGGTTCTAAAGGTGGAGCCTCTCATTTAAAGAGACATATAAAATCATGCAACAAAAGGAAGATGACATTAGGAGGTCAAACATATTTTACTCTCAACCTCATGAGAGGGAAGAATGCAATGATTACCGCAAGTTATGATAGTAATATATTAAATGTTTTAGTAGTTGAGTGATTATTGGTGATGAATAGTCACTCTCTATTATTGATAGCAAAAACTTCAAGATATTGCTCATCTCACTCTAAACAACGTTCAAATTCTAACTTAGAATACTGTGAAGAAAGTCATTTTCAAGATTTAAGATGATAAAAAAAAGAAATATTGAAGGTTTTGTTGAGTATTCATGGATAGGTAGCCATCACATTAGATATGTGAATGGTTGACAACCAAAAGAATGGTTATATGGTGATGACAACACATTATTGACAATTGATGGACTTTATACAATCAATTACTGAGGTAGATTACATATTTATATTTTTTAATAATATTATTTATTTATTTATTTATTATATTATAATTGATATTATTCATGTTTTTAAATAGTTAGTTCATTTGTATGTCATCGCCATATACAGGTGACAAGTTGACAACTGTGATGGTGGATTGCTTAATGGATTGAAACATTGATACTAAGCTTTTAACCATATCTCTAGATAACTATAGCACAAATGATGCAATGATAGATAAATTGAAAACCAAGTTGTGGGTTCATCTTATTGATTGGTATAAGGTTATTCTATATACATTGCTTTGTGCATGTCATGAATTTGATTGTTAAGGACAGTTTAGGGGTAATAAAGGAAGTGATGGAGTTAATCTAGAGTAGTATGGTATATTAGAGTGTAACATCAAAAAGAGTGAAATTTGAAGAAATTACAAAATAACTATACATTACTTGTACAGAGATGTTAGTTTTAGATTGTCTGATTAGATGGAATTCAACATTTAAGATGTTGGATTCGTTAACTAAGTTTATCGAGGTGTTCATCAAGCTGAGATAAAGTGATTTTCAGTATACTTGCCTACCGATAAAAGAGTAATAGGAGAAGTTAGAGACATTTTATAATGCTACTGAGTTGTTCTCCAATACAAAATATCCAAATTCGCACATTTGTTTTAGCAACATGTGTGAGATCAAACGACCTTTATCTAGTTGAATATTTGATTCCAACGAGGTGATCTAGGTCATAACAGAGTAGATGATAGAGAAACTCAATTCTAATTAGTATATGATAGGATAAATTATTACAGTTATTTTTGTATTGAACTTGAGATATAAGATGGAGATGTTATATTTTATTGTCAAAAGTTGTATAGTAATCGGGCTCAAGAACATGTTAATATCATTAAATAATTTTGGTTTGATTTGTTTAATGATTATCAATTAAGATTGGGCAAATATTAGGATCACAATAGTTTAGTATTAGATTCAACTTTAGCTTTATTTGTTGTTTATATACTTGTGCGAGTCCCGAATTTGCACAATTCATGAAAAAAAAAGGTTACGACTTCTTATAGTAGGATGGAGTTGGATAACTATTTGGAAGTATGTATTATAACCTTGGCTGAAAATGTGTAACTAGATGTACCAATATAGTGTGGAAGACACATGGAATTACTTTTTCGATCATGCAAGCAATTGCATGAAACCTCTTAACAATTCCAATATCTATTGCTACTTCGAAGTCTGCTTTCACTACTAGGAGTTAGATAGTCCTTGTCGTGCTCGACTTCATCATAATACTATGGAAGCTTTATGTATGCCAAAGTTAGTTAGGTGATGAAGATATTTATAATAAACTCTTTTCTTTATGACATCTTAGTTTTGTTTACCTTAATAATCGTAACAATCATACATTATGTTATATTATATTGTCTTTTTAATATTAATATAGGCAAAGCTTTGCTTACCTTAATAATTGCAACAAACATACATTTTATTATATTATGTTCTCTTTTTAATATTAATATAGGTAAGGAGATCAATTTTCCAACTAAAAATTTTTCGAACAAATATTCGATGATGAAGGTATATTTAATTATTAAATATCATTTGTTGAATATTCATTTAACACAATTGTTGCATGCTCAAGTATAATTTACATAATAATGATTTTATATATAGGTGAAATGGTGCGAACTATTAACGATGCTGATTATAACGATTAGCTAACGCCTTTTCTCTACTGTGGATTTGTTTTCTTTAATCTTTACTTCTCAATTTACTATTCTTTTTCATATGATTGCTTTGATTTTTTTTTAGAATTGAAGACATAGATCTTTACTTGTGTAGTTTTATACAAGTTAATAAAGTAAACTCCATAGTGTTGTCTCTGTTCGGTAACTCAACTTCAATCTTTAGCTATAAATGATGCTTTTTTATCTTTTTTATTTGGATAATAATAGTATTATGATACTCTCTTGTTTTAAAAATAACATAATTTTGATAATAGCATTGTAATACTTGTTACAAATATATTTAATTATTTACTAATTGATACAATGTATTTTTATTGTTTATTTTAAATTTACATGGAGGTTCATTAATATATCTAAAATAATTAGTGATAGTGTTTATATTATTTATAAATTATTTAAAAAATAAATAATCTTTATGATATGTACTATCTGTAGTTTAAGTTATTTAAAATTTAGATGAAATCTTTTATTAAAATTATTTAATTTTTAAATAATTAAAAAATTGATCCAAACATAATCAAATTTGTAATCACCAAAGCTCAAACAAGCTTAGGTTTGGGCAGTTGCTTTGCAGTCTCATCGAGATTTAGACCACCTAAAGCCCAATCAAGTTGCAAGTCCCAAGCCCGATTAGGCCTCAAGCTGAACTCGAACTTGATTAGTAATTTTCAAGCCCAATTTGGCCAGCTGCCAAGCCCAAAAGGAACAAAGAACTTGCCTCACATTAACCTAACCTAAGACATCCCATTTCACTTGGGCCAATTTCTCTTATTCAAAGTCTACTTCATCCGACGAAAGGATATAGAAAGGGATAAGGCTGGACCAGTGTTACAAAACATGAAGCATGAATCAGAAAAGGATTATAAATATGGGATGTGTAATTA
>JAOQMM010000172.1:6961186-6972142 GCA_027563515.1 Erythroxylum platyclados | reverse complement strand
GCCTCTTTTTGATTCAATTTCTTCTCCAATGTATTGAAAATCACCTAAGAACAATCAAGACACAAATTCATTAATTTCAAATAAAAATTCCAACACATTGAAGACAATTATATCCAAATTTAGCACAAAAATAATGACTTATCAGTGTTTCGTACCAAAAAAAATCCTAATGGCACTATTCAATGTTATAAAGCTCGTTTACACTGACACTTTCAATCTTGTTGTTAAACCCACTACCATTTGTCTCATCCTTATCCTTACTCTTTAAAAAAATTGGTCACTCTGCCAACTTGATGTTAATAAGGCCTTCCTTTATAGTCACCTTCATGAAAAAGTCTTTATGTCTCAACCTCTTGGTTTTCAAGATCCTCACTATCCTCATCATGTTTGTCATCTTCCCAAAGCCCTATGTGGTCTCAAACAAGCTCCTAGAGCTTGGTTTTATCATCTGAGTTAGAAACTTCTTGACCGTCACTTTACTTCCTCCAAATCTAACCTTCCCTCTTTATTAATATCACTTCCTCTCACATAACCTTCATCTTATTTTAAGTGAATGATATTTTGGTTGTCAATTTGTCCCCATCCTTCATTTCCACCTTTATCCAAAATCTTCATTGCACTGTCTCCATTAAAGACTTGGGCCGCTACATCATTTTCTTAATCTTAAAGCTAATTCAACATCCACTGTTATTCTTCTTACCCAAACAAAATATACCAAAGATCTTCTTCTTCGGATAGGTCTTGATCATTCCAAATCTGTTCACACTACGATTACTCCATCACTCCCTCTATCCAAAAATCATGGCACACCCCTTTTTGATCCCTCTAAGTACTGAAGCACTGTTGGTGCTCTTCAATATCTCTACCGTATTCACCCTAACATTTAATTTGTTGTGCATAAGGTGTCCTAGTTTTTAAATTGCCCTACTAATGTGCATTAGATTGTAGTTAAACAAATTCTCTATTATCTTCGTTCCACATCATCCCAGGACATTCACTTTCTCATATCATCCTCAATTACATTACATGCCTACTGTGATGTTGATTGAGTTGGTTACCCTGATGATCGTTGCTCTACTTCTGGATATTGCATCTATAATGGGCCCAGTTTGATCTCTTGGAGTGCTAAGAAACAACCTACTGTTGCCAAATCTAATTATAAGGCTAAATATCAGAGCATTGCTCTAGCTGCAGCAAAACTCTGTTAGATTACTTCTCTTCTAGGAGAAATTGGTATCTCTAATTTTACACCCACTCTCTGGTGTGATAATCTTGGTGTTGCATCCCTTGCTTCCGATTCGATCACTTATGCTCGTACTAAGCACATTGAAATTGATATACATTTTGTTCGTGACTTGGTGGCTAACAAAGTACTTTTTATCAAGCACATCGCATCTGCTCTTCAAATTGCTGATGTTACGACCAAGCCTTTATCCTCTTAAGCATTCCAATGTCTTCTTCACAAAATGTCGATGTTGTGTTTTTACTTATATATTAAGGTTCACGAGCCTTTCACAAAATGCAATAAAATACAATACATATCTCTCATATACATCCATCATAATTATCTTCAATGAATGTCCTCATTATGATGATTATATATTTGATCTTTAGACTTAATATTACCAAACATATCTCACATAAGAATAATTATGTTTTGATGTTACTTATGAGTTATTACATTAAAAGTAGTTCATTCATTAGTACTTGAATATCGTACAAATTATATAAAGATAATTGAGTAAATTAATAAAAGATTCATTAGTATAAATAATTAGGAAGAATAATCTATTATTTTGATTAGTAATAATTTAGAAATTCTCTTATTAGAGTGATTTAAAATTTGAAATAGTTATTTTCAAATATTAATTATTAATTAGTAAAAATGAATATGTTTAAATTTAAATAAAGTAGTTAATAATTCATTTTTATTTAATTATGAAAAGATTAAATTATACGTTATGACTATACTTACATATATTAATTCAAACCACTTCAATATTTTTAATATTTAAGTAGTCATAATTAATTTTTTTAATTTTAATTAAAATTTATAATCATTTTTTAATATTAAGAATTAATAGGTCATACTGTAGCAGTTAAAGAGTAAAAAATCTAATTTTAATTAAATCGGACGATTAAGAAATTTTAAAGATTAAATATAAAATATGTAATTTAATTATGACTAAATTCTAATTATAAATAGAATTGGAATTTCATTATAATTTAGAGTTAAACTTTAATTATAATTCAGAGTTTTATTATAATTAGAATTTGAAAAAAATATATTTCTCTATAGAAGGGGAAGGTCCGATTTCTCTTTCTATATTCGTTGAATACTTGTCGGTGGTCGACAAAGAAGAGCTTTGGAAAATATTGAATCAAGTTTGTCTTTAATTTCAATTGATTCTTAGGAGTGACATCGAAAAGTCCTTGAATCATTTATCTTGATTCGGTTATTTGACTTCTATTAATTTAATAAAAAATTAAATATGTTGCGTGATTTTGTATGTTTATGTTTCTAAGAAAATGTTTGAAGCGTGTACCGTAATTTTATGTTTATGGAAAAGCATTCAAGCATAATCAGATCTTTATTCTTTCTGGAATTAGACTGAGATTAGGGTTGATTAATTAATTAATGTATTAAAAGAATAGCGTCGGGGACGCTTGCCATCAACAGCCCTGGTAGGATGCACCAGCGACATTAGTCACCACTGGTGAAGCCTCTTTCGCCTGACGGCGAAGAGGCCAGTGGTGACATCTTGGGCCAGAATACCTTTAAGCAGGGCGATGGCGACGGAGAATCTGCCGACAAGAGAGGTGATGTCCAGTTATTGGTGACTGTTGCTGCAGCGTAAGTAGCGACCAGCAAGCTCTCCAACACACCTTCACGACGGTGAACAGATGCGGACGACGACGGTGTAAAAACTCGGAGGAGAAGAGGCGATGGTGGCGTAGGAACCCTAAGAGGAAAATTTAGGGCCCATGTGAGACACGCTCCACAAAGCTGAAGAATGCGCAGACAGTTGCCTTTTTAATTTTTTAAGGCCTTTAATTTTATTAAATTAGTTATCTTAATTAGATTAAGATTATTTTAATTTAAATTCTTAAAAATCTAAAAAATATTTTTAATTGATTAAAAAATTTTCAAAAGGGTAAAATTTTATTATGATTATTTAGGAATGTGATTGTTGTCTGTTATTATTTAAGCATAACCAGATTTTTGTTTATTGTAAAATTTATTAAATAAATTCAAGGCCTTTTTAATCGGAATATATTTTATCTCAAATTGATTAGTCATACTTAACAAATTTTATGTGATCTGAATGAATGAACTTGTGATCATATAAAATTATAGGCATGATTAGAAATAACATATGTGATATGTTTTAACAAGTTGTTTCTTTAATTAATTTAGGTGTCATATAAGATGTGAATGATAAGTACATTATTTACCTAATTTAATTTGGTTAGTTAAACAAATTGAAGGTCAATTAAATTAAATGGGATCTTAATTTAATAGGAAATTATTTGATAATTTCTAGAATTAATAGTGAGGGTTATTACTTTATTTAAAATAGTGAAAACAACTCAACATTCTATTAAATTTATTATTTTATTAGATTTTGTGGCATATACTAATGCTTGTTCTTTTATTTACTTTTGGTTGTTAGATAAAATGAGTAGCAACTTGTCCTTGAAGAGCATTATGGATGCTAACAAGCTTGTTAGACCTAATTTTTCGGATTGGTTTTGTAACTTGAGAATTATTCTCAAGCAAGAAAAGAAGTTGTATGTTCTTAACACTAAAATTCCACCAAAGCCTGATGTGAATGCAAATGATGAAGTATGTGAAAGGTATCAACATCATATTGATGATGTTGAACAAGTTACATGTGTGATGTTAGCTAGTATGTCTCCTGAGCTCCAAAAGCAGTATGAAAACATGAATGCTCCTACTATAATTTTGCATCTTAAGGAGTTGTTTGGTGCACAAATTAGGATGGAGATATATGAGACTTCTAAAGCGTTATATCAATGCAAGATGACAGAAGGATCTTCAGTAGAATTACATGTATTAAAGATGATTGGTTATATTGAAAAATTAAACCAATTAGGTATTGTCATGGAACATGAGTTAAGCATTGATTTAGTGCTTCAATCTCTTACACCGAGGTTTTCACAGTTTATCATAAATTACTATACCATGAACCAAAAGGATGTGTCATTACTTGAACTTTTGAATATGCTCAAGACTATTGAAATGCGTCGTAAGAGATATGAGACTCTTAAAGCATTATGTCAATGCAAGATGGCAGAAGGATCTTCAGTAAAGTTACATGTACGGAAGATGATTGGCTATATTAAAAAACTAGGCCAATTGGGTTTTGTAATGGATCATGAGTTAAGCGTTGATTTGGTGCTTCAATCTCTTACTCCGAACTTTTCACAATTTATCATGAATTATAACATGAACCAAAGGGATGTGACATTACTTGAACTGTTAAATATGCTCAAGACAACAGAAGGGTGTCTAAACAAGGAAGCCAATTCTATTCTTATTGCAAATTCTTCTAGAAGTAAGAAAAAGTGCTATAGAAATAATAAGAAAGAAAAGACTTTTGTTAAAGAAGTAAAGTCTACTGGTGGTGTTAAGAAGCAGAACAACAATAAAGGCACATGTTTTCATCATGCAGTCAGTAGACATTGGAAGAGCTTAAGGAACCTTCATCCTTAAGTAAGTTTATGATTAAGATCAATCTTTATATTTTTGTTTCACAATTTGGGTATTAGATATTGGTTATGATTCTCACATTTGTAATATTGTGCAGGTGCTAACTAGGAGTAAATCATTAAGGAAAAACAAAGTGGACTTATGAGTTGGTAATAAAGTAAGGGTTGTTGTATTAGTTGTAGAAAGTTATAGTTTAGCTTTACCTAGTAGCCTTATACTAGAACTAAATAATTGTTATTATATTTTAATTATTACAAGAAAATTTCTATTTTGTATTTATATTTAAATAGATTTTTTTAATTATTTAGAATAAAAGTTGTTCTTTTACATAATTTTTATCATGGATTGAGATTACTTACATATGGTTTGTAGACATTAGATATTGAAAAGTCATTCCTTTAACATAAATAGTAAGAAAAGGAAATTTAGTGATCAAAATTCATCTTATTTACAATATTTTTTGTTAGATCATATCAACAAAACTAGAATTATAAATTTATAGAGAGAAAGATAATTGGAACTTTTGACTATGAGTCATATGAAACTTATAAATCTCGTTTGTTGAGTAAGATCAAACTATCCTTTACTAAAAAGGTTAAATGTGCCAATAAGTTAATAAAACTTATTCATTTAAATGTGTGTATTCTTATATCTACTTGCATTAAAGGTGGATAATCATATTTCATTATATTTACAAATGAACATTGTAAATATGATTATATATATTCAATCAAATATAAGTCTAAATTATTTAAATGGTTAAAAGAATTTGGACTTAAAGTTGAAAAATAAATTGATAAAAATATTAAAACACTTAGATCTGATCAAGATAAAGAGTATTTAGACTATAGGTTTCTTAGTTACTTAAAAGAAAATGAGATTCTCTAATAATGGATTGCATTTAGAACTTTGTAATATAATCAATAATCTGAGAGGAGATACCATGCTCTATGATGAGTCATGCATGCCCTTCTTATTTCCTTTTGCGAATATGCACTTGAGATTGCCATTTATTTTTTGAATAAAGTTTAATCTAAATCAGTTGACAATACTCCATATGAAATTTGGTCTGGTAGTAGACTAGAGTTAACATATCTAAAGATTTATGAACATGAAACTTATATGAACTGTGTAATATCTGACAAACTTTAAGAAAAATCAAGAAATGCAAATTTATAGAGTATGTAAAAGAGAGTATCGAATATCAATTTTACTATCCTCTTGAGCAAAAAAAAAGTTATTAGTCTCAAGACATACTATATTTATTAAAAGAGAATTTATTTTTAAGAAAAGTAGTGATAATGAGTAAGGCCTTAGATAAATTCAAAAATCATAAATGCACATCTAGATTAAACATGAACATTAAGTTGATATATACGATGTACAACAAAAGATTTAAAAGACCCATCATTTACAATACACTAGTAGTATATGTCATTTCTCAATTAGATTTGATCAACATATTGAAAAGGGAAAAGGAGAATGTATTGCTTATGGACCATAAGCCTACTACTTTGTCTAACATTGATTCTTTAAATGACATGAAATCATCCAACCTGAAATATAATTCATGTATACCAATCAAGTATAAACTTTGGTGGATGCACCTTATAGGATTGTACCTATTGGATGTAAATGATTTTGTAAGATGAAAACCAATATGGATGATAATTACAAATATACAAAGCAAAGTCGATGTCTAAAAGTTACCAAAAAAAGGAGTTAATTTTAAAGAAACTTTTTCACTAGTGATAATGCTTGAATAAGGATCTTATTGACTATAATTACATATCATAATTATGAAATTTGATAAATGGATGTGAAATTATCATTTATTTGATAAATGGATGTGAAATTATCATTTCTCAATGCAAACCTACTTAAGGATGTATATATGACACAATTTAAAAGTTTTGAATCCAAAAGATTTCCTAATCAAGTATATTTGTTACAAAAGTTCATTTATGGATTTAAGTAAACTTAATAGAATTAGAACATCCATTTTGATGAGACAACCAAAAAATTTTGATTTTATTAAAAAAAAAAGAGATAAACGTTGTATCTATAAGAAAATTAATAGGAGTGTCTTCCTAGTACTATATATAAATGACACATTGCTAATTAGAAACGACACACCGATGCTTTAATATGTCAAACTTGGTTATCTAAGGGCTTCTCTATGTAGGATATAGGAGAAGAAACATATATTCTAAGAATAAAGATCTGTAGAGGTAGATCAAAGAGGTTTATTTGTTTTTCCCAAATTCATGTACATAGACACAATGCTAAAAAGGTTTAATATAGAGAATTTTAAGAGGGGATTCTTACTCTTGTTCTAAGATATTTCTCTCTTGAAGAGTACGTATCCAAAGATACAGGAAGAGAGAGAAAAAATGATTGTATTTTATATGCTTCATATATTGGATCAATCATATACATCATGCTATATGTAAGACCGAATGTTTCTTATACTTGAACATAATAAGCATATTTTATATCAATTCTGATGATTATCACTAGAGACTGTGAAAAATATTTTAAAAAGTAATTGAGAAGAACTAAAGATGTTTTCTTAGTTTATTGATGAGTTAAACTAAGAGTTAGACGTTACTTAGATGTTATTTTTTAATCTAATCATAACAATAGTAATTCACAATTAAGGTATATTTACTTTAAATAGTGGTGTTGTAAGTTGGAAGAGTAAACAAGCAAGCATTATTCGCTCTACGATCGAGACTAAGTACATTTCAGTGTCTAAGATGACAAAAGAATTAGTTTAAATCAAAAAGTTCATTAAACTTGGAGTGATTTCTTACATTGTTGAGCCAATAACTGATATTATTAAGCCAATAGTATTGTACTATGATAAAAATAATGCTATTGTACAAGCAAAGGAATCAAGATATCATTAATAATCTAAATATTCACTCAAGAAGTTTCAATTAATTAGGAAGATAGTAGGGTAGAAAGACTAATCATTAAATTGAGTACCCACTAAAGAGAATATTGATATCCTCTCACTAAGTTATTATCTCAAGAGACACGATCAATATGTAGATGGATATAATATTAGATATATATATAAGCGATTATCTTTAATGTAAGTGGAAGATTGTTAGTTTATACCTTTAAAAATTGGTTGCAATTAATGTATTGACGTTATTATTATATTCAACAAATGCATTCTTTATCTTTATATGTCTTGTTAAGTACTTAAGATAAAATCCCTAAAACAATATATGATATTAGTAATCTGATGTGATTATAACTATAATATTTAAATTGTATTTATGTATTATTCCTAAATTTTTCCTAATTATAATTTCTTGAAGACAAGATATTGATGAAACATAAAACTAGTACATATTATGTTTCTTTTTCTTAAAAAAGTAATTAATATCATAAAGTATATAGAAACTTAAACAAACATGTGGATGTTTATAAGAGAATAAGTTCACTAAATTGGTTCGGTCAGGGCTATTTCTAATGTTTTATAAGCCCTGGGTAAAGTAAAAAGAAAGGCCTAATAAATCGGCAATATAAAAATATGTGAAGTTTAAAAACATATTTTTATTATTAAAATTTAATATCCATGGATAAGCGATTCAATTTATAAGTTCACATACTCAACAAATTATTAAATGATCATAACATCAGCTAATAATATCTTACAAATGTCAACAATAATAAAATCACTAAAAATAGTAATAGTAACAACAAAATAATAGTAGCAGCAATCGAATAACAATATCATATTGCAAAACACTAAGAAAATTGCACTAACAAGCACACAGATGATCATGATTTATGAAAAAACAATTTCTCCGTACATTTCTAGATGTAAAATCATTAATAATATTTTTAAGATCAATATTATCCAACATATCCTTCTCGATACATAAAATAGCTAAATCATTCAACATTTCTTATGAAATTGATAAACTCAAGTAGGTTCAAAATAATTTTAATTTTAAAAAACTTCTTTTAACTGATGTTACAGTCACAAGTATAGTGAATAAAATTCGATAAACAATTGAAACATTTGGATAACAATCTAAACTTGACAATAGGTTAAATTTGACAGGAGATCTGCCCTTAACCTAGCTCAAATTGATATTTCAATATTTTTAAATTGACACAAAAAGTTATTGTGTTAAAAAAAATTCACATTGTGTAAATTTAACTCAAGTTGAATTGAATCCAATATAAAATGTCATCCCTAATCGAATTAATTACTTCCAAAAAAGTAATGAAGAAATGCAAAAAGAAGAATCTCTAGTATAAATTTCTCCTGATAAATTTTTATTTGAATTTTACCAACTTATTAGTCGAACATTTTTTAAATATAGAAAGAAAATAAGGGCAAGAATTTGCCAGATACAAAAATAAAAATTAATGTATTTATGTTAGTTAATATTTATGAATTATTTTATAACAGTGTTGATAATTAAATTTTATAATTCTCAAAATCAAAAGGTGAAGTTTGGTTATTGATTATGGTTATTGTTGGTCAAATTGACATGACATGAGTTCATCTTAAAAATAATAAAAGTAAAGTGGCAGATTTTGGTATTGTGTCAACAAACTGGTCCCTTTTACAGAAATGTGATAAGTAATTAAAAAAATTAATTTTGAGAGTCATACCTAGCCACTTTTACTTCAACGTCTGACACACTATTAATTAGTATCTTTATGGTCTTTTACGTCAATATTATTGTGGAAGAATGAGCGTGCATGAGAGTGCCATTTAGGAGAGGGAACCTAGGTAGATGTCTTTGCTGCCCTTACCCAAGGCCCAGATTATAAGGATCTCGAATTATTCCACTAATTGAAATAAAAACCAAGTGTACTTCAAGGAAGTTGTTAAAAGAAAAGAAAGGATCACAAGAGAAGATCCAACAAGCATTCAGAGAAACACCTTTTGCTATCATAAACAAGATATGCTTATTTTCTTTAAAAAAAGGTAAATGAAACGATATTATGAATGCTTTAATTATGATGACTGTATAATTAATCCTTATATTTGAAATTATCAAAGTGTATTACTATATTTTGATATTGATTATAATATACTCTATTGAGAGTGGATCAATCGATAATACTTGATATAGTATGAATTTTATGTAAATAGTTAAGTAAATTAATAACAAATTTTTCACCCTAAAGTAATTAGAGAATATTCTGTTATTTCTAATTAGTAATAATTTAGAAATTATCTAGTTAGAATAAATTAAAATTTAAAAATATTATTTTCAAATATTAATTATAAATTAATTACTAACTAGTAAAAAAAAAAGATTGAATTATATTTAATTAGAATATGGGACGTCAAAATGATTAAATTATATACTACTTTGATAACATTTAAATAATCAGACTAACCTATGGCGTCTGAAGTTGAAGAAGTTGCAGCTGCAATTAGTCAACCTTCTTCTAACACGTCAGATACCAACCCTGCTCCATCACAATTCAGGCGCTGAAAGCCTAGCCGGCAAAGTGAAATGCCACATGTAGAGAACGAGGAGCTGGCAGCTGGTGCAATATTTGCTGGGAAAGTAAGGTCTATCCATCCATTTGATACCATTATTAATTATAGGGCTTTTACAGATTGCCTGGCCCGTGTTTCCAATGTCGAGTGATAGCACTTTATTAAGGACGTTGGAAGTATCGTATCTCTTGAACAATTGTTGCAGGTGAGGTTAGTTGAAGCAAACATGGGGACAGGGTGTCCTCCTATAAGAATGCGTGAAACAGATAATATTAGTATGTCAAAGCAAAGAGAGGATGCCTCTCCAAGTGCTGGTAGTGAAAAGCCGAGGCAAAGAATAAGGAATTGACGAACACATCAAAGGCCAGCCGGAAGAGAGGTTACAACATCCAAGTTTGCCAAAGGACAGGATCTAGAGGGCACGGTGAAAATCACGACCAGAGCTGGTTCTCTTCCTGAGCGTGAAAAAAGGATTCTCGCCCACATCCGATGAGCCTAATGATTAATCACAAATATCATTAAAGTTAGGCCATAAAGTCAGTGTCCGAGTGCAACGTATCAATAGGGGCATGTGACCTTGAACATGAAAAACGAAGATGGACTTGGGAGCTAAACCAGGGAGATGTTCATGCTGCAACAAAAGATTTAAAAGACCAATCATTTACAATACACTAGTAGTATATGTCATTTCTCAATTAGATTTGATCAACATATTGAAAAGGGAAAAGGAGAA
>JAOQMM010000172.1:6858676-6872642 GCA_027563515.1 Erythroxylum platyclados | reverse complement strand
GTAGTTTTATTAATTATAACATATATTAAAAGTAAATATTAATATATAAATTATTTTGACTGATTAAACTATTTATTTTAATCAAATGTAACAAATCTTTTACTAACAGTTATTAATAAAGATTATATAAAAATTAAAATAAAATTATTTATAAAATTAATTTATTTTAAAATTTTATCTAATATCAAATTATTATTAGTAATAAAAATAAAATTATATTAATGTTAATAACCAAACAAAATTTTGTTTAAAATTAAAAATCACAAAAAATAACAGAATTTGTAATTAAATATTGTTTTATAATTTTACATTAACCATGTTTCCAAAAATCATAATAATAAATATAATCACAACTAATATGAAATAAAAATAATTTTCAGATATTTCACATATAAATAATAACTACAATTAATATAAAAAAGACAATCATCATACAAATATAAAATTAAGAACAATACAAAGTATTTAAAATATTACAATTTCATCATATAATAAATAATAATTACATCAAAATATCAAATAAAAAGAACAATAAATATCCTTAACTCTCAAACTATTACAATTTACGACAAGAGTTCGTGATGAGAAAACAACTAAATAAAAGTGAAACCCAAAACAAAAATATTTACAATTACATTGCATATATAGAATTTAACATATATATCAAATATAAGTAAAATTAAAAGAAAAGGAAAAACAAAAATATGGAACTTCATTCAATCGTATATGAGAGGATACTCACTATAATTGCAATGACCCTAATTATCATTTGATACAAAATCATCATCATTGAAAGGAGCCTCATCACCATCATCATTCAAATTCAATACACCAAATAACATGTCAATGTTTTCCCATCTAAGATTATCTTTCAAGTCATTCACATCTATCAAATCTGATTCCTCATAAACCTAATCTACCAAAAAATCGACATTATCAATATAAATTGGATCTATTAAACTATTTGTACTATTAAGAGCCCTAGTAAACAATAAAATTTAATTATTAAAAAATTATAAGAAATTATATGTAAATTAATAATGATAATAATATACTTTTCCCGAAGCTTTAAATTGTAATGAACGAAGACCATGTCATTCAATCTATTGTACTCCAATCTATTCCTTTTCTTGGAATGGATGAATTCAAATGTGCTCCAGTTCCTTTTACAGCCTGTGCACTTACATATTGACTTAAAATTTGAATTGCAAACCTTTGTCATTTTGGAATACTAGTTCCGAACTGATCATACCAAGAAACTATAAATCGTAAGACAACAAAAGTAGCGTTATAAACAAAATAAAGTGATAATTAATTTTCAACAAGTAAGAAAAGGAAAAAAGCTAATACCTAGAGAAAGTTTTGCCCTTTGTCAAAAAGAGCCTTATTATAGCTTCCCCTCATTCCATGTATTAAAGATGTTTAGTATTTGAGATATTTAATGCTTATGAATTATTAGATATATCCATTATTTATATGTGAGTTGATATTTGATTTCAAGATTATATGGATATTAACTTTAGAAATAAATCCTAAATAAGGTATATTTTACTTAGAAGAATATTATTTTGAGATTGAAAAGGTTCCAATATAGCATTAGTTGCTAATTAAGCCATAACACAATTTTTATTTAGTAGAGATGATTATTTGGATCATTAAATTTAATGAACTTTGTATAGTTCCTTACATTGTTTATGCAATAATGTACTGTAGAATATTAAAGCCATTGGGCATGCAAAAGAAGCTAAGATCTCATCAAAGATCCAAATATGTATTTAGACAACTTCTCTTAATTATAGTGATAATTAAGAAGAAAGTTATAAGATTTAAACAATTGCTCGCTATAGATAATCTTGTAGAATTCTTTCACTAAACCATTATTCCATCAATAAGATGATTATCATATGGTGATATAGTATAAGAAACTTAAGCAATTGGTTAATGCAAGTGGGAGATTATTGGTATATGCCTTCAACCATTCAGTTAGTTGTAGTTTAATGATATAATTATTTAAAGGCATTATTTACCTTATACATATTTTGATGTATATGATAAAGTTCATGGAATAAATATATATTATAAATGAAATTATAATAATATTGTAACTATGAGATTTATATCACATTTATATATTGTTCCTAAACTATTTCTAGTTATTGTTATGTTGAGATTGAACATTAATAGATGAAAAAGGATGAGCATATGTTATATTTCTTCCTTATGAAGGAACTAGTCAATCTCATAAATTAAAGTATGTAAATACTTAAACATAGGTGTGGGTATTTGTTAAAGAACAAGTTCACTGAATTGACATTAAATAAGAATTTTATTTGAAACATTAATCGCATGTCTACAAAAATTCTCATTATGATGATCATATAAGTAATCATTTGATTTAAAATCTCTAAAGTTATTTTATGAAGAGATTGTTATGTATTGATACTACTTATGACTTATTTTATTTAAGGGTAGCTTAGTCGGTAGTCGTTACATATAACATGAACTATATGGAGATGAGTGAGTAATTAATATAGGATTCATCACCCTAAAGTGATTAGGGAGAATATTTTTCTGTTCTCAATTAATATTGATTTGAAAAATCCTTGTTTAGGATGGAATGATGCTTTGTAAATAATTTATAAATTTCATTAATAAAATCAATTATTGATGGTAGAAAACTAGTATGATTGGGCTTAAATAGATTAAATATTATTTTCATCCTCTATGTTTAATCGAAACATTGTACGATGAAAAGATTGAATTATATAAAAAATTCATGCACAGAAAGGTTAGTTAAAAGTACTTTGATATTCCTAAATATTTTGGTGGTCATGATGCATTGTTAGACACCAATCTTGATATATAAACATTTTATCTTTAATTAGAGAATTAAAGATAAATTAAATGAGTTTAATTTATCTAATCCTAAATATGATTTAGGATTATAATCTATATCCACTTCCAAAAT
The DNA here is from genome assembly GCA_027563515.1 of Erythroxylum platyclados. Classification (NCBI taxonomy): domain Eukaryota; kingdom Viridiplantae; phylum Streptophyta; class Magnoliopsida; order Malpighiales; family Erythroxylaceae; genus Erythroxylum; species Erythroxylum platyclados. The sequence goes on along the minus strand of JAOQMM010000172.1, from coordinate 6,869,674 downwards.
ATTTAAGAACTTAATAGATCACGTACAAAAAACAGGTTGAAAAGAAAATTGTATTTTAATTAAGTTAGGCTTGATTGTAAAATTTGATAAACGTTATGATTAAATATGAGATATTTGTTAAATAAAAATCAATATAAGATATTGAATCTTATATGCACATAATTGGTTTTTAATTAAAATTAATTGTAACTCTAATTAAAATTTAATTGAAATTAATAACATAATTTTTATTTAATTAGAATTAACTATAAATTTAATTAAAGTTTAACTGAAATTAAATTTTAATTTCAATTAAATTATTAAAATATACAGAGGCTATTATAGTTAGACTCGGGTTATATGGAAGTTAGTACTTATTGCCTAACCCTCTCTGCAATAGTTACAGAGTTCTTGCAATATGTTCTCTGGATACCGTTACATGTCAAATACTTAACGATAATAATAGAATTAAGCTTTAAGAATTTGGCTCACAAATATATTATCATCTTAGACTTAATCATAAGGAAACCATCCTTGTTCAGTTATGCATACATGCATGCAGTAGTTGATATAGGATGTGTTGGTTTATACCCTACAGCCAATCGATTGGTTGTAGTTTAGTGACAAAACAATTTAAAGATGTTCTTTATCTTGTACATGTTTAGATGTATATGATAAAGTTCAAGAGATAATTATACATTACAAATGAAATTATGATGAGATTATAATTATGAGATTCATATTGCATTTATGTATTATCTCTAAATGGTTCCTAGTTATTATTCTCTTAAGACTAGAAAATAATATAATGTAAAAAGACTAACACACTTTATATTTTTCCTTATGAAGGAAGTAGTCGATCTCATATACTAAATTATAGAGATACTTAAATAAACGTGTGGGTACTTGTTAGAGAACAAGTTCACTAAACTGACCCAATATGAAAAATCTATTTGAAACATTACTTGTATATCTATGGAAATTTTTATTGTGATGATTGTATAAGTGATCCTTTTACTTGAGGTTTCCAAAGTTATCTTGTATACGAATTGTTATGTTTTGATATTACTTATGACCTATTCTAATTCTAGATAGTTCAATCGATAGTCATCGAATGTAGCATGAACTATATAGAGGTAGTTGAATAGTCAAGATAGGATTTATCGTCCCAAAGTAATTAGGGAGAATGTTTTGTTATTCTCGATTAGTATTTGTTTGAGAAATTCTTGACCAAGGTGGAATAACGATTTGTAAATAGTTTATAAATGTCATTAATTGAATCAATAGCTAATAGTGATAAACTAATATGACTGGACTTAAATTGGCATAGACATTAATTTCATGTTCTATGTCTAATCGGAACATTGTATGATGAAATGATTAAATTATACAAAAAATCATGCACGGAAAGGTTAGTCAAAACTATTTTGACATTCCTAAATATTTGAGTAGTCATGATATATTGCTAGACTCCAATCTTAATCTATAAATATAAATTGTTTAATTAGATAATTAAAGATAAATTAAACTATAGATATAAATCGTTTAATAAGAGAATTAAAGATAAATTAAAGGATTATAATTTATCTAATTATAGATGTAATTTAGGGTTGTAATTTGTATTAATTGCTAACATATTTGGGAACCTAATGAGTCTCACATAAAGAACGAGTTGAAGACAGCAAAGATATTTTAATCAAGTTGGACTTGATTATAAAGTTTGAGAAACGTTATGATTAAATATAAGATATTTAATAAATAAGGATCAATATGAAATATTGGATCTTATTTGGGCATAATTGGTATTTAATTAGAAATATTTGTAATTCTAGTTAAAGTTTAAATTAGAATTTGATTTTAATTAAATTACTAAAATATCCTAAATTTATTATAAATAAGCCTAAGTTTTAATGGAGCTAGCATTTCTTGCTTTAACCCTCTTTGTAAGAGTCACAGAGTTTTACCAACCTATTATGTGGATATTATTAGAGGTTTGATATTTGTGCGATTATGTTGGTGGAGATGGATCGCTTTTGTAAATAGTTCGTGAGATTCAACAAAAAAGGATCAAGCTTGAAAATAAAGTATAAATTAAGATTCATACTTTATTATAATTTAATTGTTAATTATTTTATAAAATTAAAGTGAACTTAATTTTTTAAAAATTAAAATAAAAAAAATTTCGTAATTATATTTTTATGCTTGAAATAATACCGTTTCCCAATTTTTCAAAAGAATACTTCCTGGTGACTCAAAACTTAGAATGGAGTTGATTTGACAAATATCAAGATACAGATTTGTTAAGACACGACAGCTCTATATCTCTGGATGATATTGTTCTATAAACTATCGCAAGTACCCCAAAGGTAAATAAGAAAAGAGGTACGCGTAGAGAAGCATTGGATTAGAAGACTATGAACACTACACATCCATTTTCCAATGTATTTGCCGAACTTTATGCAATAGATTGCGAAAATGGTCAAAAATAACCGGTGTATAAGGTTAATGATCTAATCTTGGGTTCAGATTACTTGTTCCATTATTCTGTGTCTAACCTATTCTATGAGCATCCATCCATTTAATTTCTGTAGGTCTCGTTTATTAAATAAATGAATACTTATAAAACATAATAGATACATAAGAATAATAGAAGTAGGTTATCTACTACCTCTAATCCTTGGTTCCATTAATGTGTTTGAAAATGACATTATTGCGAAGTATATCCAACGGGTTGGAGCACCCTGTTCTCTTGGTAGGGTATTCTAACTTTGTGCCACTTAATTTTATACATACATTTATATGAACTCCCACATAAATATATAGATGAGATTTAATGGAGCAAAATAAAAACTGGTTAATCGGAAGATATTATCATACATCCACATGCTCCGGAACATATAACAAATGAGAGTACTACAACACTCCCAACCAACCCTAACCTAATGTGTGCAGTCTTTGTCTGACTAGTGCTAGACTAGGCATTTCAGAAATAATAGATCAAATCAAATTTTTCTTTTATTTCTTAATAAGTTGAGATTACTGGGGCTTTTAACCTAATTTAAATACTTTTGTTTAAAATTATAGTTGTGGCTTTGAAATGTTTTGTTTCACCTGTGGCAAATTTACTCCAATGATTGAATATTTCTCATCAGTTTGTTATTTAACTACAAAATATAGTCTACTCTGACTTGTTAAATGCTAACCTCAAGTGTTGAAGTAGATACAATAAAGGCTAAAATACTGTTATGTTACCAAAGACAAAGAAGTCTCTGTATGAACACATAAAAAATTTTCGTTTGCATGGCTACCAAGGCAAGGAGGGGCCAACATTACAATGCCGTTTGAAAGAGATAAGAGAGAAAGGATCCAATTTCTCCGAGTCTGAGTTTCAAAACGTATTTCTGTCGCATTTGAATTTTATCGAGTGGGACGATAAAGTTCAGAGGAGTGGACCTTTTGACTACGGACAACCTCACTCACGGCCTCTCTCCATCAAGTTTGTATGTACCTTTACTAGGGGTTCTCTATTCCATTAGCCTATCGTTACGACACTGTTTTATGTTTAAATCTAAAAGAAAATTTCATGCCATTTACTGGTCGTTTCATTATTCATTAGCCTTGAAGAGTCCGACACTCACTTGAGACAGACACCCTCTCTTGTAACGTGTCATCTATCTGCATTCATGCCCTTGTACTCTCTATCCTTCATCGCTTCTTCATTTTAACTTCTACTGTTCAACCTTTTTCTTTGAAGAATCTACTTTCTTTTGGATGAACACTTTCCAAAGAGTTTTAGCACACTTGTGGCAGTAGCTTTAGCTAAAAGAACTACTGGGTGCTGAGTAAGTTGTGAGTTCATTCTGAAGAAGATGAGTGTTTCCAGGTTCATTAAGTGTGTTACAGTCGGAGATGGAGCCGTTGGCAAGACCTGTATGCTCATTTGTTACACTAGTAACAAGTTCCCCACTGTAAGTCATTCAATTAACTCTTTCTTTTCTGCTTGTTTGAGGCATTTCTGCACATGGGTTCTTCACCCTCAAAATGGATCTAAAAAAGGATTTATATTTTTTTTTACGGTGTTTTGCAATTTATCGTTACTGGAAGGGTTTGAACGAGAGCCATTGAAAAGGGTCTCCACTTTACTTCTAGTTTGTGCCCTTAGATTGTGTTTATTCCTTAGCTTTGGCTTTTGATCACTTGTGCATTTTTCATTGTTTTTTTCAGGATTATATACCCACAGTTTTTGATAATTTCAGTGCTAATGTGTCTGTGGATGGAAACATCGTCAATTTAGGACTCTGGGATACTGCAGGTATGTTAGCGAGTATTCCTCAGGTAGCGAGTCCTTCACAGTTCTTAATTTTAGTAATTGCAAAGGCTGGTGCAAGGTTCAAATCATCTAGTTTTTCGCGACTAAGTAGTTATAACTTTTTTTTATCATCACCATTAAAGGTCAGGAGGACTACAGCAGGCTGAGACCACTGAGTTACAGAGGAGCAGATATATTTGTGTTGGCATTCTCGTTAATTAGCAGGGCAAGTTACGAAAATGTTTTCAAGAAGGTAAGGACTCTAATCTTGATGCTCTTCTTCATTTTTAAGTTTTAATTCACCACAGCTCCACACTTTTCCTTTTGCAACTATCAATTTCTTTATGGTTGCGTTTCAGATGAGATTAGATTTTTCAAGTGTCTACTACCAACAGTTCAATTTAAATTCCCATCTTATTTCAATCTTGCAACTGATATGACAAAATGTTTTTTACCTCGTACAATTTGCTCTTTTGCCTGGATGTTATGTTTCTGCTCTTTTGCCTTTAATGATCCTTATTTAACTGGAATAAACATTTGATGTTTCATCAGTGGATGCCTGAGCTCCATCGCTTTGCACCAAATGTTCCAATTATTCTTGTTGGAACTAAATTAGGTGAGCAATTTACAAACACTTGAAATGTGATATTGCTAATTCTGTTTTGCAGGTTACTGACATGATTCCTTTATCTTTTAATAGATCTTCGTGAAGGCAGAGGATATCTAGGTGATCCTATGAATTCTAATGTCATAACGACTGCTCAGGTATGTTTTCATCACCTTCAAGTTACCATCAAAGCTGAGTTTGTACGGTCGAGAAATGAGTTATCCAATGTCTTCAGCTAAATTCAGCTTTTGTAATTAGGGAGAGGAACTAAGGAGACAAATTGGTGCAGCAGCATATATTGAGTGCAGCTCCAAGACCCAGCAGGTAGATTAGATCACTTCAGGAGAATTGGAAATTTGATAATCTTTCGCAGTTTATTGTTAGGGGTCCTTTCTGATTGCCATACACCTTATGTGATTTCCAAGTGATTGTGCAGAATGTCAAAGCTGTGTTTGATACTGCAATCAAGGTTGTTCTTCAACCTCTAAGGAGGAAAGAAATGGCAAGGAAAAGAGGGCGCCAAAGTTCTGGTAGAGCAATTGCGTAAGTACTTTAGCCCTTGAATCTCTATTGATTGTCCTAAATTGGTATATTGCTTTCCCGATATATATTGTGCACCTTCAAAACTAGGACAAGACTAACTGAAAACTGAGAGTTAATATGCTCACCTGATAAACGCATGCTGATTAAAACTGTGCTTGTTCTCATTCCCATCACAAGCATCAATATCAATATGAATCCTTGTCGTAAATTAAGTATCAACTGTACTACTCAGCCACTACTTGTTTTCCTTACATTGCAGGAGCATCATGTGCGGGGGTTGTGTTGCTTAGACTGAAATGGCGAAACGAAAGTAAACTTGCTGCTTTTCCATAAATGAAAAGCAGATTGAATTGTGTGTTAGAATTTGCATGTTTCTGTGTGAATATACCCTATAAAACATTTATCTTCATCCGACAAACTGAATGGCAAAGCCATGGAGGGAGGGAATCAATCATTCGCTCAAATCTGAAATCTCCTCCTGGACTGTTGAGTACTCCTACTGATTTTGATGTATGAATAGTAAAATGATGTGTTAAGATGCAGAACATGCACTGAATTGAATGCAAATTCTAGAACAATAAATGCATTTATCTTTTCAATTCCTGAAAAGATACGAAAATGTAAAACTATTTTTAAATGACTAAAATTTATAACATTGATTGATATATAAGAATGAGTTTATAATATAATATTTTAAAAAAAAATTTAGTTTAAATGTGAATCTCTTCGTATGAACTCCTCTCTCTCCAATATATAGAATTACTAATAATATGATAAGTTATTAAATCTTTATAAACTATTTCTTCATAAACAAATTAAGGTCATGTTTGTTTTTATTTATATTATTGATTTTTGTTTCCAAATTCAGTAAAAAAAATTTGTTTGTTTGCATTTTTAGATTTTGTTTTCTATTGTAGTTTATTTCAATTTTCATAACTTATGAAAATGTGATTTTTTTTTTCACAATATGATTTATTATCAATTAAATATATATTATTTAATTATTTAATATTAATTATTAATAAGAATGATGAATAATTTAATTCAATATTATATTTAATTATTTAATACTAATTATTAGAAATTATGAATATATTTTTACTAATAATTTCTCAAACAATTATATAAGAGATTAAGATAAAATTTATTTATAAAAATAATTTATCTTTAATTTTTATCTAATATATAATTATTAAATACTAAGGATTAAATATATTTTTTATTTTTATTTGAAAAATAAAAACTAAAAATAAGAAACTAAAACTGAAAAACTATAATTACTCGAACAATGATATATAGATGTGTGAGCAAAGGTAGTGAAGTATGTGGATGTGACCGTATGGGCCTTAGCATTATAACTGTTAAAAGCTTTGACGTTATGTGTATTCAATTCCCTACCCTATGCGTTTAATTGGACCTAGTAGTAGACTAGTAGAACTCAATGCTAAAATAATCATGCCTTTTCTTTTTTTTTGTTTGTTTACAACCTAGTAATCTTGTAAATTCTATATTCAGGTACACTTTATCCTTATTGTAATTATGGGTAGTACTAAATTTTCTTGTTATAGTTATATCAATTTAATAATTTAGTAATTAATTTTTTAAATTCTTAAGTCAAAATATTGTTGATGACATTAATAAATAGATAATATTTGATAAATAATATTTGGTAGACATATTATATCAATACATTGAATTATATTAAGGAGGTGATGAATGGAGGAAGAGTAGGACATTCCCTTGACATGAATTGAATTGAAATGATACTTATGACTTGTTTGGTAAATAGTTGATCAGCTATTTTTTAGTAGATTGAGAGGTATTTAGCTGGTTGACCAAGTCAAATTGTTGATAATCATATTTCGTAATTAGTTGATTTAGTTAGGGAATTGAACCTAATTTGCTATTTTTAAAAATACTCTTACGAGGACTTTTTACTCTAGTGATTGAAAAATTAAGGGACGAAAAGATGATTGTGCCAAAAAATTATTACAAATTACTCAAACTGCTAAGAGAAGAGAGGAGAGAGAAAGAGATAGAGATAGTAAGTTTATACTCCATTTTCCCCCTTTTCACCTACATACTCGGTGAGGAAGAGAATTTATGATATTTTGATAAAAGCATGAATTTCATTCTTTTGATTACGAGATACAAATTTAACTTTGTTTCATAATTGCCATGACGTAGATTTTAACTTCTTGTAAATATGATTTTAATCAATCTTCCAGTGCATGGTATTCATTAGGGAACCAAGCTCTTGATCAATTCTTTTGAGGTTAAATTGCACCAAATCATGTAAGTGTAACCCATTTTTCTAGTGAATACTCCTTGCTGTGATAGTAACTTTACTCAAGCTAGGTATATGGTGTGTGGAGATCCCTCATAAATCATTTTAAATATAAGCAATTAATACTAAACTATTAATTTTACCAAACATCTTTAAATAAATAGCTGATATTATTTGCTGTTCAAATCAGTTATATTAATCTACTATCAGCTAATTGCTGATAGAATCAACTAATAGTCAATGCAATCACTAATTACCAAATAAGGACCAAGGTCTCGTTTGGTTCATGGCTGATCAACCATATTTAGTTATTTGACTAGTCAAAAAGTTACTAAAGTTGTTTGGTAAATGGCTGATAAGCTAAAAATGGAAAAGCTACTACATACTGGCGTGTTGGACCACCAGCCAAAATTTACTAAGTAAAAATATACTTGTGTCCCTTTTGCTGATGCTTTATTAAAAGATAATGGGTGTTGTAGTTGAAGCAGTGTGCTTGTTGTGGGCAAATAAGTTTTGGGGTGGATGATACTTTAAATTCTGCTTTTCACATTTTGGATAATAGGTGAGTTTATTTATACACTCTTATCACAGGCGTTGGTACTTTTCAATAATAATAATAATTATTATAATTAAATGTAATTAATTAAAATTAATTAATTAATTAAAATATAATTAATACATTAAAATATATAATTTTCTGTTGATTTATGTTAATGATTTTTTTAGTTGTTATTATTATTGTATGTTTTATATTTTTTATTAAAGCTATAAACATAATTTTTATAAAATTAAATATCTAAAATCTAATTTCTTATGAAATTTTAAGTCATACCTTCATAAGTCATTTTACATATAAACAGCTAATACTAAACAACTAATTTTATCAAATATCTTTAATAAACAACTGATATTATTTATTGATCAAATCAATTGATGTAATCAGCTATCAGCTAACTGCTAATAGAATCCGCTAGTTAATGCAATCACTTCATTGCTAAACATGCCTAAAATCTACTTTACAAGATAAGTGAATAGCGGCATATTAGTAATTTAGGTTAGTCATAATCGCCGGTCAATTCACACCAACGAACTCAATAAACAAGCTGCTTCTCCCTGCTACGACTGCGATCTAAACCTCAGCATTTTTGTAATCGTAGACAATTATCGCCGCCATGGACCACCACTCTCCGCCTACGCCACCCTCCAAGAGCTGGAGCATCTATACCCGATCCGAAATCACCGCAAAGTACCACATCCAGGAACGCGTCGGCTCCGGTGCCTACTCCGATGTCTACAAGGCCCGACGCATCTCCGACAACGTCACGGTGGCCCTCAAAGAGGTCCACGATTACCAGGCGGCGTTCAGGGAAGTCGAGGCCTTGCAACTACTCCACAACTGCCCCAACGTCGTCGTCTTGCACGAGTACTTCTGGAGAGAAGACGAGGACGCGGTTTTGGTGCTGGAGTTCTTGAGGACCGATTTGGCGGCTGTTATTAAGGAAGCAAAGAGAAATGGCGGTGTTGGAGTAGGGGAGGTGAAGAGATGGATGATTCAGATTTTGTCTGGAGTTGATGCATGTCACAGGAATATGATCGTCCATCGTGATCTTAAGCCTAGTAATTTGTTGATCTCTGATGATGGGGTTCTTAAATTGGCTGATTTTGGTCAGGTATTTTTTTTCTTTTAGTTATGAATTTGTGAAATTCTGGCGCTTTTTGTGTTTGCATTCAACCTGTAACCGATCGATGTAATTACAGATGAACGTTTAGAAGATCTGGTATATTAACAGTTTAAATCACGGTGTTCGGTGATTAGTTCGAGTGTCTTTGTCAAATATATGAAAGATTGTGTTTTTATCTCTCCTGAAGTATTGCCTTTGATAGAAATTGTAATAAGTGAGTTAAACAGATGTGGTATTGGAATTTCGATTTTTATTTGTTTTCTGTGGTTTTTTCATTACTAGTATATCCGTTTTAGCTGGTTCTAAGCAAAACTGAAATGGGGCATTTTTCATAATGAAGGGATACTAGCTTTACTTTCACCTGATTTTTATGTGTGTAAATGGAACGACGAGATCTGCGGCTAACAGTGACATTGCGCTGTGTAGTGGTACTTTCTACATCTTAATCAAGGAGGAAAAGACTAAGTTCTTGTTTTTTCAGGCAAGGATACTCATGGAGCCTGGATTTGTTGCAGTTGATGAGAACCCTCAGTCTTTTGAAAACAGCTCATTGAATAAAGACCATGTATTTCTGCCACAAGTTGTTCCTCAGTCCTCACAAGAAGACCGTGAACACCAAGGTCAAGGAATGATCAGTGGTGAACAATCTTTTAGAGATATTGGCAAGTTCAAGGCCCAAGATTTTTTGGACGAATTTGACAGGGAAACAGTTAGTATTCAAGATGGGAATACTTCTTGTCTTGCCACTGGCACAGCAAGTGATTTTGAAGATGATATGTTAAGAAGTCCTTATGAGGTTTATGATGCTGGCGGTGATGGGCATGGTTCACTCACTTCATGTGTTGGAACTCGATGGTTCAGGGCCCCTGAACTACTATATGGATCTATGAACTATGGAATGGAGGTTGATCTTTGGTCCCTTGGTTGCATTTTTGCTGAGCTTTTGACCCTTGAAACACTTTTTCCAGGGGCTTCTGACATTGATCAACTCAGCCGGATTATCAATGTCTTGGGCAACTTGACAGAGGAAGTATGGCCAGGTTGTCTAAAACTGCCTGATTATAGAACAATTTCCTTTGCTAATGTGGAATGTCCCATAGGTATAGAGACATGTCTTGCTAATCGATCCCGTGATGAAATTGCCCTAGTCAAGAAGCTTATCTGTTATGACCCTGCTAGTAGAGCTACTGCAATGGAATTACTGCATGATGAGTACTTTAGCAAAGAGCCTCTTCCATCTCCCATCTCTGAGCTTCGAGTTCCTTTAACAAATAGTGGGAAAGATGAGGATTCTCCAAGTGGATGGTATGATTACAATGAAAGGGGATCAGATTCTGATTTTGATGACTTTGGTCCCATGAACATTTCAAAAACTAGCACTGGTTTTTCAATCCAGTTTTCTTGAGCTTTGAAGATCGTCGAAGTGCTTTAAAGGTGCCATAGCTTCACTGTTGTTTGAGTGGCTAAGGAGTCCATTAATCAATTGCCCTAGCTTATCCCAAAAGATGGTACAAGTAAATTTATATTGTAAAATAAACAAAGAGATTTTGGTGTTAAATGGTCCTTCCATTTCTTGTCATCCATTTTACAT
>JAOQMM010000172.1:6835451-6853082 GCA_027563515.1 Erythroxylum platyclados | reverse complement strand
TTTAATAAAAACGATGAAACGACGACGTTTTATGTTTGGGACAGAATAAGACAGAGATATCTTAGACAGAAGATCCGGACTCTTAGAAAAGAGAGAGGGCGTAAGGATGGTGGGCTAAAATTCTGTACTTAGGAGCCCGAATAAATATACTTCTTGCTCTTCAAGTTGTTCTATAAAACCATCAGCCATACCATGTCGTGTTTAATTTCACCCTTTCCCAATAAAGACGCAAGCCGTGTGAGGTGTGACTAACTTACCCCACTTAAAAATGAAAAACACAATTCTGTTTACGAGAATATATAATAACTAAAGTATTTAAACTCGCGTAACGAATTTTTAAACTTGTAGCTTATAAAATCTTTTAAGTTTTTTTATAAAATTTAAATTAATTTTTATATTTTTAATATTTATAAAATAATTTTCAACATTAGTATCTGTTTATAAAAATCTTATTTGAAATAAATAAAATTAATGATTTTTAATAAAATTTATGAACGCATTGGTAGTTTTAATATATTAAAATATAATTTATAAATATTTAATAACAACAAAATAATATTTTACCATCATAATATTATTAATGTTTCTGTTTAAAAATTTGAAAAAGCTAAATATGTGCATAAAAGTAGAGTATAATTTCTACATTTGTAGCTCACAAAAAAAATATGATTTAGAAATTACTCGATGTTTATTTTTACAGAGTTGAGAATTGAGATAAAAGCCTTAACTACAATGTTCTCCCTGTGATTCCTCACGTGTCACTGTCAAAACTTCTTCCTGCTCTTCTCTAAACTCTATCTTGCTCCAGCACCACTCACCTGTACTACAAGAAGAGTCGTTGACCGCCCATTGAAGGTGAAGTTGAATAGATACGTTAGCCAGAGTAGAGTTCTAGTTGTCCTATAGAAAATGATTTCATGTGCTAATTCATCTTTTCATGTGTCAAAGTCTGTGGCCCGATGGGTTACGAGATGGGTCAGGTCGGCCAGACTAATCCGAATCAAAGTCAAGTTGGGCCGAATGAGTCGGGTCAAGGCTGTCATCGCTATGTAGCTTTCTCCTAATATTGGAAAGTAAAGAAAGCTTTGTAAGAATAGCATCTTATAGCATAAGAAAGTTGACATGAATCTTAATGAAACAACTAAATTGTATTTTAGGGTGGGCTTAGTTCCATTATTGTTATTGCTTTTTTAAAAATATTATTTCTTTGTTTTTAGTATTTTTTTTTTCTATTTTCATAATTTATAGAAGTCAAAAATACTAGAATTTGTTTTTCATTTCATTTTTATTATTAATTGTATATATTATTTAATTATCTTATGTTAATTATTAATAAACTTATGATAAATTGAATTCAATTATCTAATTTATTTGAATAAATAAATATACAATAAAATTATTCAATAAATATATTTTAATGTTAAAATACCTTTTAAATACATAAATTTCCAAATCTCGAAAATAATTTTTTAAACATCAAATATTTAATTTTAAATAATATTATTATTTTTAATAATTAAAATAAATATAATTTCAAAAATGAAATTTTACAAATATTCACCCTTTAATTTTTAATATTAATAAATATTTTTAATAAATTTATATTTGATATTAAATAAAGTAATAACTTAATTAATTTATAAAATTAATTCATATTTAAAATATGTTTAATATTTAATTATTATTATTATTAACAAAAATATAATTATATTAATAAAATTATGAAACCTCACAACTCTTGAACAAAGATGTGAATCTCATATCGTACCTATTAAAACTGGCCAAAAAATAGTACAAAATTTAATAGTATTGTACCGGTCAATGGTACTAGCCTATATTGGCCTTTTCGGCTAGTACTAGCCAATAGTTGAAATACCGGCCAAATGCTAGTTAATCTCACAAAATTTATAAAACACAAGAACTAAAATGAAAGAAAAGACTTAAAAATACCAAAACCTTAGTTTGTTTCTGTTTCGTTCTTCCACTTCCTCGTCCCCTGCCGCCTCCTCTCCTCTCCTCAACGTTAGTCTCCCTCTCCCTTGTCTCTCCAAGTCCAATATCCTCATGTCTTCTCCATTTTGCTCTCGCTCTCATTTAGTTGTCTTAATGTAGTCTTCATAACCGTGTCATCCCTTTGCCATGTTGTCACTGTTGCCAATCGCCATCGTCGCTGCTAATCTTTTGCAAATTGATGCAGCTTCAAGTCTCGACATCCATTACAAATCATCCTTCAGGCTCTACCTTCCATTCACAGATTGTCCTCCAATCTCCAGTGCTTCACCTTCGGTCCTCTACCATCGCATCACATCACCCTTTTGTGTTGTGTTGGGTTGTAAAATCTCAATATTGTGAGCTTAAGCCAAGGTTGCATTTTGCAAGCAAAAATTCGTTCGAAGTGGAACTACGTGTGTGTGTGATAATTAAGAAATTGATAATGTGACTGCTCTGTGTTATATTCTTGTGGACTTGTGGTATATAGCTTGTGAATTGTGATTATGGAAGGTAGAATTTGTGTCATTCATAAAAATTAACATTGTGTTTGGAAATTAGAGTTGGTTGTGTTTCTGTGATGATTGGAAATTGGAAATTTAAATTGGATTATGAATTTGAGGTTACTCATTTATTATCTAAAATTTAAAATTAGATTATTAATTTGAGGTTGTTCTTGTTTGAAATTTGAGATTGAGATACATTGAAATTTGAATAAAAGTTAGTCTTTATTACAAATTGAATTTTGCAGTCATCAAAATAGAATAATTAATTTATGGTTGAATTATATGATTAGTAATTATACAAACTGAGTTATAGTTGTGAGCTTTTGTTTATGATAGGATTATTTAATAAACTAATCAATAATCATACAAAATAAGTTATAGTTAAGAGTTTACAGTTTCATATAATTATACAAAATAGGTTATAACTGTGAGTTTATGTTTAAATTATATATTCACAAAAAAATATAGTTGAATTATGTAATTACACAAATTGAATTATAGATGTAGTTTTTGTTTCAATTATGTATTCACATAAAAATATGGTTGAATTATGTGATTACAAAAATTGAATTATAGATGTAGTTTATAATTGAATTATGTAATAACACAAAATGAGTTATAGTTTTGACTTCTGAGTTTATGATTGAATTATATAATCATACAAAATAGGTTATAGTTGTAATTTTATTTTTGAATTATATAACTACATAAAATAATTTATAATTGTGATCTTATGTTTGAATTATGTAATCACACAAAATAAGTTATATTTGTGAAAGTTCAACAATCAATATATATATTTGATGTTTGGATTGAGAAAGAAATATAAGCTATTGAGAAACTATTATTGTATCTATTTCTTCATTTTTTTTACACAACTTTATTTTTATAAGAAATTATTAAGTTAATTTTGATATATGTCTTTATTTATTTTTACAGATAAATGAAAGGAAGTTCAAGTACTTCTGATAATTCATCTACTTAAAGAAGATTCAATGATCTAACCTGAGCTCATGCTAGATTGGTTCTTGGAATATAGAATCATACCATTTGCTTGTATATAACAAGCATTTACAAGGTTAAGGAATCACTAGATTAAAGAAACATTTAACTGGGGTCAAAGGTGATGTAGAACATTGTAAAAAAGTGAGCTATGATATGAAATGACAAATAAAGTTTTTGCTTGAAGAGTATTAGCATGAGAAAGATAGAAGGAAAATAGTGAATTACGAAATTGATTGTGGAAATTCTTTTATTAGTGGTTAAGATGGTAGTGGGGATGTTGAAGGTGGTTGTATTCCTAATCAACAAGAAGGGAATATTGCTCCTGATGTTAGGAAAAGAAGAAGACAAGTGTCTAATTTTTTTTACACCATAAACAACTCCTAGAGCTCAGCCTTCAATTTATAGTATCTTACAATCTAGAGAAGCAGCTCATAATGTGGACATGACAATAGCTAGATAGTGGTATGATTTAGGTATAACATTCAATGCTGCCCTGTCTTGTTATTATCAACTTATGATAGATGTTATTGACTTTTACAGTTCAAGATATAAAGTTCCTTCAATTGATGACTACAGAAATAAACTTTTGAGTAGCTTTATTTATGAAATAAAAAGTCATGAAAGAAGAATGACTGGGGCTACTTATGGGTGGTCAATCATGTGTGATGGTTAGATAAAATAGAAGATATGAACTTATTATTAATTTTTTAGTTTATTTTACAAAAGGGACAATGTTTTTTAAGTTTATTGATGCATCTGACCTTGTTAAAAATGTTGATAGCCTATTTCAGATATTTATTGAAGTTGTAAATGAAGCTGGGTCAAAAAATATTTTTCAGTTCATTACTAATAATAATTATGCTTATAAAGTAGTTAGAAGAAAATTGCAAAATAGATATAATTCTTTTTATTGGACTCTTTGTGCAACACATTACATTAACTTGATGTTGTAAAATATAGGAGATGCTAAATATTTTCCTATTATTGATGAGATTGTACAGAAAGAAAAAAAGGTGACCAAGTTCATCTACAATCTTACATGAGTCTTGAATTTAATGAAAAAATATTTCACAAATGGTAGGAATTTGTGTTATCTTAGTATTACAAGATTTGCAACTAATTTTTTATCACTTCAGTGTTTCATTCTGATGAAGGAGCAGTTGAGGCAAATGTTTACAAGTGATAAGTGGGTTGTATCTCAGCATACCATGTCTAATGTTAAATTAGAGGTTTTTAGAATTATCTTGAAGATAATAAATTTTAGCCCCAAAGTCAATTTATCATTCAAGTTTGTAAGCTTTTGGTGAGGGTACTTCGTCTGATTGATGGTGATGAGAAAGCAACAATAGGTTATTTATATGATACCAAGGAGAGGACAAATGAAGCAATTAAGGTCAATTTGAAAAATAAGACTTCTTTGTACATACCTTATTTTGCAATTATCAATAAGAAATGAGAAAGACAACTTTACCCTCTGTTGTTTGCAATTGGAGCATTTTTTAATCCTAATTTTTATTTCAGACCAAGTTTTACAAAAAAAAATGAAGATTATAGGGGAATGTTATTAACTATTACAACTATTATTGCCTATGAGATATGTTAGATCTCTTAAGCTCACAAATAGAGATTTATAAGGATACTTTTGATGATTTTGAGATGCCTACTGCTATTTATTAAAGAGATAAACCCAATCCAGGTATATATATATTTTTTCATTTTTGTTACTGGTTGAAAATTAATCATTACTTTATTTTTTTATAATGTTAATTTTATTGTCTTACAGTTGCTTGGTGGAACCAATTGAAAAGTGGTGTTTCAGAACTGTCAAAGTTTGCAGGTCGAAATATAAGTTAATGTGTAAGTGTAACAAGGTGTGAAAGGAATTAGAGCACATTCGAATTCATCCATTCTAAGATAAGGAATAGATTGAAACATAAAAGATCGAACAACTTGGTATTTATTCGATACAATTTAAAGCCTAAAAAAAAGTATGTTATTATCATTATTAAGTTAGATATAATTTCTTGCAATTTCTTAAAATTTTAATACTATTTGCTTATTATGACTCTTAATAAAGCAAGTAGTTCTGTAGATCTAATTTGCCTTAACCATATCAATCTTTGGCGAATTGGGTTTTTGAGGAACCAAGTTTGATAGATGAGAGTGACTTAGAAGATAATCTTGAATGGAAAAGTATTGACATGTCATTTAGTACAATAAATTTAAATAATAGTGATTATGAAACTCCTCTCAATAATGAGGAGTTTGTATCAAATAAGAATTTATATCAATGCGATTTAAGCAAATATTCAATTGACTTAAGTTTCAGGTTTTCATTTCTCATCTTCTTTTAATTTCACTTATTTTTATGTATATAAAAATTTTATATACGTAATATAAATATAATTGTAAATATTTTTGTTTCATACTTCACTTCCAAGTGGTTGTTTGCTCGGCATGAATTCTTATTGTAAATTGTAATACTTAGAGAGTCATGGATATTTATTATTTTTTTATTTGATATTTTGATGTAATTATTATTTATTATATAATGAAATTGTAACATTTTAAATACTTTGTATTATCCTTACTTTTATATTTATATAAGGATTAAATGATTTTTTTTATATTAATTATGATTATTATTTATATGTGAAATATGTGAAAAGTAATATTAATAAAATAAATAGATTATTGTTATTTCAAATCTCTAATATTATGATTTTTAGAGATATAATTGATGTAAAATTTTAAATTATACAATATATTATATTGAGAGATTATCTATAATTTTAGAAAAATTCATATTATTTTATAATTTTAAAAATTATTTAAAATAATGTTCAATATTAACCAATACCGCTAGAATATCGCATCAGAACTGAATCGTTTACAACTTCTGGTACGGTGAGTGCTCGTGAGACTTTAGCTAACTAAGATGAGGGTATTTTTGGCACTGAATCAGTAGGGTTAAACTTCTCATTGGTAATTTAGCTTAAAGGCTATTCAGTTCAGGGAACGGTCAAAATATCAACATGATTCCTTATTGCTATGAATTCCAACCGTAGGATATATTTTTTCAACGACAACCGTCCGATGGAACGAAACTGCAAATAAGCACCATTGAATATACAAACAAAATTGAATTTCAAAACCTCTAGAGAGAGAGGGAGCAACGAAGAAGAAGAAAACCAGAACCTCTTTTTTCCTCTCTCTTATCTTTCACTTGCAAAGCTTCAATCTTTGAAGTATTGTCTTGCATTTGCTCTGATTATTGACCGCTTCTGTTTCAATCTTTGAGCTGGTTTATGTTATTGTTGTTAATTATAAACTTTCGTGTGTTGAAATCAGGATTTTTGGATCCAAATTTGAAGGAATTGTAGTGAATTCAGTTTGTGTTGCTAGATTTTTGAAGTCTTTTGCTATTGAGGGCTTTGTTTGTTAAATTTAATGGGACAAGGTGAGGGAAGCGAATTCCCTCCAAAAAAGACGCTACAATCCGAAAACAACTCCAGCGCAGAGTTTCCGGCCAAGAAGCTAGCGAGACAGCTCGATTTCACGCAGGAGAGCGTGGTGTTGCCGGAGCATCCTCAATATCAGCAGCACCATGTGATGGCGGCGGCGCAGAACCAGTTGCCTCCGGTGATGGCGATGCCGCATATGCATCAGCATCAGCATCAGCATCTTCCAGCTTCGAGGTTTGCATTCAAGTCTCTAGGAAATTGGTTTTATGAAAGCTTGAGTTTTTGGTGTTTGAGGTGGGTGGTACGATGTTATTACTGAAATTAGCCGGATTGATTTGGCTCTTTTTTGAGAAAGGTTTTAATAAAGATTGAATCTTGCGCATTTTTATTCGATAAATGAAGAGTATCTTTTTTCTCCTTTGGATTGGCTTAATTCTGGGGCAGAGTTATTATTTTCTGAAATTCTTTGTGGGTGGGTTTTGATTTCGCATTCTTATTACTATGTGTCAGATCGATCGAAATCATCTCTCTACTTTTGTGGAGATATGTTCTTTTAATTATTCTGAAAATGAAGCTTTATTTTGGCTTAATGACACTCACCTTTTACTGGACAAGGAATAAAGAATGGAACTTCATTGAGATAATGCTGGTATATTTCAGATGGTAGAGCAGGGAAGCTGAAGTAACAGAAGAGAAAGTTGTAACATTTCTTTTGAAACAGAAATTTAACTCTGAACAACGCAAAGACGATGATTCTCAGCAAATAACTTATATGTGTGGTCATTTATATATATCTACAAAATATTTTAGTTAATTAAGGAGATTGTTTGATCTTGCATACATCTTTTTTTTTTAAGTTAAAACTTTGCTTCCACGAATGTGGTTATTCATTGTTCTTGCCTTATTTTAATGAAAATAGTAAAAATGAGAGCTAATCTTTTGAAATGGCTCTTGCATTTTACTTTTTATCCTCTTTTAGTTCTAGGAAATTCTTGTCCAGGAGCAATAATTCTAAAAGCACTAAACTGTGTGAAACCTCTGTTTCCCATTACTTTCACTAACATCACTTTTCCTTTGTCAAGAAAACCAGAGTCTCCAAAATCAAGATCAAGACCAAATGCAGAACCCAAAGAAGGCACTCCTAAGAAGCTAAAACAGTGTAACTGCAAACACTCACGCTGCTTGAAGCTGTAAGTACAATCTTTTTCTGATGCCATAGGTACATCCTTGCAAGTTTTTATACACTTGACATATGAAGTGCTCTTCCTAAGTTTTGATTCACTGACTTCCTAGTTGCTGAGTACTGTTTATGCAGCTTACTAGAGCCCTTTTAAAGTACCTTCATATTATAAACTGTATTCACTGTGCTTTTGTTTAGCTATCTAAGTTACAGTTCATAAATGATACACGATATCGTGAACATAAAGCTAATGTACCATATCTTGAATTCTTGTCAGGTATTGTGAATGCTTTGCCTCTGGAACATATTGTGATGGTTGCAATTGTGTAAACTGTTATAACAATGTCGAAAATGAGTCTGCAAGGAATGATGCTGTTGAAGCAACATTAGAGCGTAATCCAAATGCATTCAGGCCTAAAATTGCCAGCAGTCCTCATGGAACACGGGATAGCCAGGTATGATGGTTAACTTGTGTAGGCTAATCTCAATAGGATAAAGCTTCTAGATTTCTGCAGTTAAAAATTCTAATAGTGGTTATTCTTGTCTTGAGGAATTACTCATCACAATTTTTAAGCAAATACTGATATGATCTTCTGACAGAATTAACATTCAAACATGAATTAATGTATCTCTCCATTGAGAATTTTCCTCTTATTGACTTGGGCATGCTCTTATCACAATTTTTGAAATGGATAACCAAGTAGGAACGAATTGAAAGTCGTTATTTTCTGTGCTGCTGTCTTCATATGTTAAAGATTCTGGATTCATTTGCTCTGAAGATAAACAGCTTTCTCTTAAATTAGATGAGCTGGTTTAGATGCCATTGTCGAATTTTCTATTATTCTTTTGTCCTTCAGATTTTGATGCATAGCTCAGTTCATTGGTTAAATATTATTTTAATTGAAACAAAAAAAAAAGATGAGGTGGTGAAAAATCAAATGGTGCTAGTTGCTATGAAATTGATCCAATTACATTTACTCTGATCTCCATCGACCTTTTTTCTTTGAAATAGTCTCTTCAGTTTATTTTATCAATGTTGGACTGAATCTTTGTATTGTTAATGAGCATGTGAAATCGTTTTCAACATTTGCAGGAGGAAGCTATATTGGCAAAGCACAACAAGGGATGTCACTGCAAGAAATCAGGTTGCCTCAAAAAGTATTGTGAGTGTTTCCAAGCTAACATCCTATGCTCTGAAAATTGCAAATGCATGGACTGCAAGAATTATGAAGGAAGTGAAGAGAGACAGGCTCTCTTTCATGGTGATCAGGCCAACAACATGGCATATATTCAACAGGCTGCAAATGCTGCAATAACTGGTGCTATTGGATCCTCTGGTTATGCATCGCCTCCAGTATCAAAGAAGAAAAAAGGCCAGGAACTTTTTTACGGGCGAGCAGCTAAAGATCCAGCATATCAAAGGCTTGGGCATTTTCAACAGGTGAACATCCTTTGACTATTAGTGATCCCTCTGGTGTCAAAGAACATCATTTTCATCCAAAATCATCTTAGCTAGCTATGCTCGTCTTTTAAGACGAAGATAAAATATATTTACTGTTGTTTTTCGATCTTCTTAGGTGCTGGATATGAACATTTTGAATTTAAACATAACTGCTGCCTGAATTTCCCATTGAATCATTATGCTATTTATTGCATCAATGAGGTGATTTATTGGTTACTAGTGTGTGATGTCCATGTTTAGCAGGCCACTCAGATCAGGCCTTCTCCACCGTCCTCTTTGTTTTTTCCTAATCCAGTTGCTGGTAGTGGTGTCGCTACATCATCTGGTGCTTCAAAACTCTCATATAGGTACAATGAAATTCTTTTGGGAAACACATATACTGCTAAAATGCTTCTCAAAATAACTAATATTTATTCTATCATTGAAGGTCTCTGTTAGCAGACATTATCCAACCACAGGACTTGAAAGAACTTTGCTCAGTCCTGGTTGTTCTGTCAGAAGCAGCTGCAAAGACCCTTGCAGGTATGTTATTATTCAATAACAAGCATAGATATGTTACCTTTATTGCTATATGCGATGTATGTAGTCTGTGTCTCTGCTGCTACACATGAAAAATTTTACATATGATCATTGTGAATGTTTGAGATATGCCAGATTGGGTTCTAGAAGTTTCTATTAGATAGGTAGTACAACAGCGATAGGACTGTTTGCATGATTGGGCTTTCTCTCTCTCTCTCTATTTTCATTTTGTTATACCCAATAAAGTTATCAGTGTAACTAAACAAGAGAAGTCCCATCTCAATCTAAGTATTTCTTCTAAGATTCGGTAGTCGCTTTTATAGACCTGATTTGCAACAGGAGAAAACCCATTTACCAATGTCACATGTACACAAGAAGATACATGCACTTGCATTTTGCAGACATTTCAGGGTGGAGCTGCAACCTAGCAGGATTTTTAAGTATCCATGTAGCTTTTTAACCCTGCATTTGCGTTTTCATGTGGGAGCCTAGGAGATATTTAGGGTCAATAAAATAATACCATGTTCAGTTACTCTTTTATTGTAAATATGCTTCTAGTACTAAGATTATTTAGCATTTTATGGACTGAAAGAGATGGAGAAAATTGAAATGTACTGTCAAACTTTTTTCAGTGGTTGACTAGTGGTGTTTCTTGTGAAATTTTTATGGATCCAGAAGAAAGAAATGCAATAGAAAAGCGTGTTAAAGATGAAGCTGAAACTTGTCTCGCCTCTTCAACTCAAGGAAGGTTTCAGAGTCAGGACTCCATTACTGAAAAAGTTGTCACTAAAGATCATTCAACTACAAACCAGTACGGTAATGCTGACCCTGATGATTTAAATCGTGATGGGGCTGATGCACCAAAAGGAAGGCCAATGTCTCCCGGGACTTTGGCATTGATGTGTGATGAACATGATACAATGTTCATGACAGCTGCTTCGCCCAGTAGGTTAACAGGTCCTAGCTGCAACACTTCACAGTTGCCTGACGACCAAGGTGTGACAGAGGTTTACGGAGAACAAGAAAGGATCATCTTAACTAAGTTTAGAGATTGTCTCAATAGGCTCATCACATTTGGAGAAATTAAAGGCAAGCATTTCTCTCTCTCTCTTAAATTATGTAATCTAATACATGGATAATTATGAAAAACAGGAATGCTAAGCCAAGATTGATAAATTCACAACATTATACTATGAATAGAGTTTCCTTTATCGCTGCTTGTTAAGGAGCCAATTTTGCATTGAGTAAACTGATAAGGCACCTGTCGAGTATTATATTGCTGTAATATTTGATTTCTCAGTTGCAGGATAATCATTTTAGAACATGTTTCATCAATGAAAACTGCATATGGTTGTTATCACCAAGTGCATAGTAGGTAGATGGCTTCTCGGCAGTTAGAATGCTCAAATTTATTGTGCAGACTTGACATCTATGTCAACCACATAACACGAGAATTGAAATTATTTGGCAATCGTTATTGTTGCAATGACCTATTTCAACTCTTCAGACATGATGCAGACACCAAACCATAACAAATGCGTAACTTTGTTTTTCTTGTTTTAGTTATTGGGAAGTAAAATCAATTCCACTTCTTGCAGAGACAAAGTATACATTAGCGAGAAGCGAATTAGGGAATGTTAAAGAACCATTGAGCAATGGTGCGGGGATGGTCAGAACTGGAACAAACAAGCTACATGTCCCCTTGACCAATGGCACTGCGAAATCTGTTTTTCCACCAACTGCCAAGCCGTCCCATTTGGTGGCATCTACAGCTGCCACTTCTGTTACCGGACTTCCAAAAATATCAGCCCTTCCCCAAAATGGAGACAGCAAGCCAAAATCTTGAAGAATTACTGGAGAAATTAGCTTTGAGGATGGGGATCAAGTTAAGCCGCTGGATTTCTGTAATCCTGAACTGATGCTGTTTCCAGCTTCATCGCTGATGCAGCATTTTGCAAGTTAGCAGGGGCCTCACTCTGACAATGGCCATCATGTTATTTAACTCCGCCGTCCTAATATATTGACGTCTACCGACCCCGATTGAAGTCGAGGTGGCAATTGCTGAGTCTTGAAACTGCACAGCATATCGTAGATATTTAATACACCCCATTGACCCCTTAGACTGTGTATCGCCGCGTGGTAGAAACCAAGAACCGTTATGATTCTTGGAATGAGAGATGTAGAATTTGGGCAAAAGAGAATACCCGGCAAGTTTTTATCTTTTTCCCTTGTTAATTTGTTTTTCTTCTTCGTTCCGTTCCCCTCAGCCTCACATTCATATAACAAATCCTTGGAAGCCCGTATGATAGCAATAAATCTGTATTTACTTGTACGGATACCTTCTGCCGAAACAATGCTGCACCTAATTGGATGCAACTTTAATCCAAACTTTCACTTTCTAGGCTTATGGGATTTTCAACATTTATAGATTTTACTTCTTGGCATAATCATGCACAGCATCTCAATAATGCTTTCAGTAGAATAAACTACTTAACTGGCATTGGAGGGGTGCGCCAGGCCCTTGCAGCAGTGCAACGCAAGGGCGACGCGCCAGAGACCCAATAGCAAGCTATTGTGGTGGTCTCTGCCCCTAAAAAAATTAATTTAATATCATGTGGGTCAATGACCCACGTATCAGATATTAAACTGATAAGAACAGATACTACACTTGATCTTAGCCAAAAGGCCGAGAAAGGTATGCTTTGTATTGTCTTTCAAATTCTTACTTATAGCAGCTTCACTGTTTAGCCATATGCTCTTCTTTACGATATGGGAACTTCCTTTCTAAGACTTCCACATACTCGTAAAATAAAGCTATCACAATTTTAAAGAATGAAGCTCAATCCAAGCACAGAGCCTTAGAGACTAGCCCAAAATGCCAGAGGTACCACAAACTTATTTCTTATCTTGGTCCACTCCAGTTAGCGTTATTACTCAAGCATAGATCAAATGCCTTCCCAACGCTTAACTGAGGAGGCGCTCGTCTAAGTTCTAACTTAATATTGAATTTAACTTTAGTATTGAATTAGGATTGGTAGAATTAGTTTGGTCCATTTCGATAAGATTTAAAGGTAATAAATCAGGTCTAGATTGATAAGATTTCAAGTCAATTCTCCTTTTCTAAAATCTCATTTTAACTTAATTATTTAAAATAATATTATTTTAGTTTATAAATTTAATTAATTAAAAATCAAAATAATGTAATTTGAGTTAATTGCACAAAAATGATGTCAATTTGAAATAATCTAACAAAAATTCGAACTCAGCTGAGTTTCAAACCAATATCGAATTGCAGTTTAAATCAATTACAATTCATCTTAATGTCATTTTTAATCTAAACCGTTTATCTTGTAGTGTAGGAAAATTAGAGCGGGATCCGATCTCATGCATAGTGGAACAATAACAAAAAAATTTACTTGATTCCTCGAAATTTAAAATTACTAAAATTTTATAAAATGATTAACAAATAAATCATAATAAAATAAGAAACATAATTCGTATCTTATTCTAAAATTTGATATTTTTCTTGTTGCTTCTTTCAAACCATTTCTAAATCTGCTCATCTCAATCACCACAGTCGCATAAGTATTATGTCTTTAGCGATATCCGCAAAACGTGTCGAGATAAATTTGCAACTATTACAAAGATAATTAAGCTAGGAGTCCTAACTCTCTTGAAGCCTAAGTTTATAATAAGTTTTAGACATTTTAGTAATTTAAGTAAAATTATATTTTAATTTTAATTAAACTTTAATTAGAATTAGAATTAATTATAATTAAATACCGATTGTACTCAAATAAGATTAATGTTATATTGATCATTATGTATTAAATATTTTATATTTAATCAGTTTCTAGGGATAACAATGGGCTGGACCATGGGCCAGCCCTCACCAATTTTTGAAAAATAATTTTTTTAAAATTAAAAATATATACACAACTTTTTTTAATTGAATCCGGATTTGAGCTACTCAGGTCCAGGCTTACCCGAGGCCCAACTTTTTAAATAAAACGATATTGTTTTGCTTAGAATAATTGAATCTCGTATCAGTCTGAGTTTGAGCCTAAGCCTGAGCTTGACCCATTGGTCGGCTTATTGAAAACAACTAAATTTAGCCCCATGGGCCAAAAATTGTCATCTCTATTAGTTTCTCAAACTTTACAATCTAGTCAACTTTATTAAAATATCTTTCTCTCTTTGATTCATTATTTATATAATCCATTAAGTTCTCAAATATGTTAGCAATGGATATAAATTTTAACTCTAAATTATATTTAGAATTAGATAAATTAAACTCCCTTAATTTATCTTTAATTCTCTAATTAGATAATTTATATTAATAGACCAAAATTAATATCTAGCAACACATTATAACCACCTAAATATTTAGCAATGACAAAAGTGATTTTGGCTAACCTTTTCGCGCATGATTTTTCTTATAATTTAATTATTTTATCACATAATATTCTGATTAAATATATAACTTGAAATTAATATCTATTTTATTTTGAACCCAATCATATTAGTTTTTCTCCATTAAAAATTAATTCAATTAATAATATTTGAAAATTATTTTCAAAGTGTCATTCTACCTTAACAAAGGACTTCCTAAGTCACTACTAATTAAGAATAAACATTCTCTTTAATTACTTTAATGTGATAAATCCTATATTGATCACTCAACTATTTCTATATAATTCATATTATATTAAATAACAACTAATTGAGCTACCCTTTACTAGAATAGGTTATAAGTAATATCAAACTATGATAATTCCTATTTGAGATAACTTAGGTGATCTCAAGTTAAAAGATCACTTATATAATCATCATAATAAAATTTTTCATAGATATATAAATAATGTTTCAAATAAAATTTTCATATGGGATTAGTTCAATGAATTTGTTGTTTAACAAACACTCATATATTTGTGTAAGTATCTATTTAATTTAATATATAAAATCGACTACTTTTTTTACAAGGAAGAAATATAATATTTGCTAGCCTTTTTATACTCTATTAATGTCCAATCTCAATAAAACGATGACTAGAAACAATTTATGAATAATACATTAATACAATATAAATCTTATAATTATAATCTCATTATTTGTAATATATATTTGTTGATTAACTAGACATAAATGAACATGTAGCTGCACACTAAAACAATAACATCGATAGTAGTAGCTTTTAAAGCTCAAGGACTTGTTTTATCACCAATTATTAGTTTTATCACCAACTATTAGGGATGGCAATGAATAATCCGGAAGTTTAGATTCAAGTGTTTTCAATAGGCCGACTTATAGATTACGCTTATGTTCAGATCGGCTTGAGACTCAACTATTCTAAGTAAAATAACATCATTTTGCATAGAAGAATTAGTCTCAGGTAAGCTTGAACCTGAAAAACCCAAACCCATATTTAATTAAAAATCGTTATTTTACACTTTTAATTTTTAAAAATTAGTTTAAAAAAATTGATAAAACTAGCCCATGGCTAGCCCATTGCCATGCTGCCGATTATAGCAAAAACTAAATTCTTATACTTTTGAGACCTCTGCTCACATCATAGAGTCCTTACGAAGAGATGTGAACAAAACATACTATATGATAAGCTCTAATTTAAGCATTACTAATAAAGATTTTTTTTTTGGGTTAAGATGATGACAAGTTATTTCAATAGGATAAGTGTTCGATATTTCAATAATATTTAAACTAGAAATAAATTTTATAATTAAATCAAAAATAAAATTATTATTACATTATTTTACTTATTATATAATACGCGTCTGTTAATATAAAATATAAACTGATTTCGTGACATTCTACTCCATTAAAATAATATATTATATTAGTATAATGAATACAATTTATAATTAGTTAATGTTATTAAATTAAATAAAGTTCTAAAATAAAAAATATGCCACCGTTTTATTCATAAAGGATTTTTAAGTTACTAGTAACCAAATATCTCTACAGAATTGATACGTCTACTTTACAGCAAACTCGAAGTTACCCTCTCGTGCGATCGCGCGTCTTCTTTTTTGAGTTACCCAATCACAACATTTCTGGTGACATTTCTTAAACCGCATACTACAATCACAGTCACAGAGGTCAAAGGTCCTCCGAGAGGGGCTTCGGCAAATAACAAACCTTCCAACCATTCAAGTAGGCACAGGTGAAGCATATTTATTATTAGTGAATGTTTCAAACAACTGGAGCAATACAAAATAATTCATCCCGGAAACAGGATTTTATTGCTTGCACTTTCAGAGTTTTCGGACTAAAAAGAAAGCTGATAGCACCAAGTTTAACTTACTGGACTGCTGCTGACTGGAAAATACAGACTTGTGCTCTATAATCGTGACTTTGATCCTGTGGATGCGGAAGTAGGTGCACTCTGCAGGAAACAGAGTTTAATTAATTTCATAATTCTTCATTACCACAAGTCTTTAACGTGTCCTGGATGCGTAGATGAGAGAGTCTATGTGCTTGCAAGTACTTATGGGAATTAAGGAAATTTCAGATGCCCCAGTTTCTCAGGAAACAAGAAAAAGTAGAAACAAAGAAATTTAAAAAGAAAACATTTCACACTGGGGAAAATGGCTACCAACACTATCTTCAAATCTTCAATGAAGATAACGAAGGTTCCAATGGAAAATATGGCCATATCTTGGGAATGAAAAGCTACAATTAAGAACAGTATTCTTACCAAAAGAATGCCCTTTGCGGCCCTTTCTTCCAGATACCGTGATGGTTTATAAAAGCCACCATATGTTTGAGACCATTTCTTCAAACTTGAATGTATATGTTTTGGCCCCATCGAGTCTCCCCAGAAAACAATTCCCCCGCTGCCAAAGATGAACCATTCCAGTGAGACTACAGCAGTATTTACATTAGTCTTTACTCACCATAGACAAACAGAATTTTGACATACATATTATTCACAAATGCACCAAGTGATTTCATCATAAGCAAACAGAGGAAATTTGTGAAACACATTATGCTTACAAAGCTCAACTAGGCAAAGTGAAATTTGAGAATAGATAAAAGCACCCACCGATAAGAGGGAAAACTCATTCCAAGAACAGAAGCAATATCAAGGTCTGATGCTCGAATTACCGCTCCCTCATCAAGAACATTACATGCCTCGTTCACCACTGGAAGGAGGATCATCTCAAGTATCTCTAGGTCAGTGACATTTATAGGCTGCAAAAGCAATTCAGTATACTTGCATTAGTAGTTTGTGTAGACTGAAACTGAGGTAAGATTTATGGAAGCATCCATAACTATGCACAATGACAAAGACTCTATATCATTCTAAAGCAAGTTAATTGCAAGCCAATGACAGCTTTGCACAAACTAAAGTACTTTTCCATTAGGCATGATATTAGCAATCCGTCTGGACTCCTCAATGATTGGTAGGCTGTAGTTCTCTACTCTTTTGGTATAATATTACGTGTAAATCTTGATTAAATGCTTGATTTTAGACTACAGACTTGA
>JAOQMM010000172.1:6816780-6835351 GCA_027563515.1 Erythroxylum platyclados | reverse complement strand
GAGAAGCAGCTCGATTGGCAAGGCGAGGAGAAGCAACATGGTTTTCAATAATATGATCTAGTAATGCACCAGTAGCGTTCTGGACTCCTCAATGATTGGTAGCACAGAGGGATCAGGCTTTGGCTTACTTCCCTTCTCATACAAGTAGTATCCCCTACCATTGCTTTTACCTGACATGAGATAAGCATAAATAAATTCAGATCAAGCAATCACCAAAAGTATTATCACATAGAAATTGAAAATAACATCCAAATGAAAATAATCTCCATTACCATTACGTCCATCTTTCACTAAAAGGTCAACTAAAGGAGACTGGAACGTACGACCAGGAAATGTTCTATCAAATTCCTCCCTTACTGCAACACCAACTCCATATCCAGCTACATCCTGAAGCCTGCAGAATAATGAGACAGTTTATAGCTACAACTAGAACACGGGAAAAGGAGTATAAACCATGCATAGACAAATATCAAATTGAGATATTGATACTACAACATTGTCTAATCCCAGGTCTTTCCATTGCCTCAAAAAATCTTTTGATCACACGTAAAGGGATTTGTTTTTCAAAGGATAGTATAAATAGTACTACCAAATAATAGAATCAGCCAAAGATCTAATAACTAATGAATTTCAGCTATCATATTAAGACATACTATCATCCATCTTGAGTTCCATTGCCTATTGGGAAGTTCTTCCATCGGAAGCCAACATCCACTTTTTCTTTCAACATCGGAATCCATATCAAACTATATGGCAAATACATTCGCAAATTTTGCCTTAACACGGTCGGGTACAGAATTACAATTGAAAGGAAGCCGTTAATTATTAACTTCTCCAGATGTAAATTTTCCAACATAATTATTTTAAATATTTAGATTGTAGAATAATCCTCATTTACAATGTTTAAATAAACAAGTGAACAAAAATTCAATGAATTAGTTTAAGGAACCTGAGAAGCAACTGCAACAGAAAATATCTTATTTTGTTCCAAGGCATGACAAACCTAAGAGTACAATAGAGAAAGCCTTGGTAGCATACTCTACACATGGAACAAAGAGAGAACCTACTCAGCCAGGTTTCTGCAGTCGAGTTTGTTAGATCAGCATACTGGACATTCACCATACAGTGCATGGGAAACACAGTTTAACCATCAACTCGCAGAGCATCATAAATGATAACTTGCAGCATATATTGTACATATTGGCAGAGAAACTAAACATGATTGCATACTTTTCCTAAGTAGAAAAGCGAAACAATTATCATCTTGCAGCCAATATTTTTCCAGTGTCAAGGAATATAATAGTCATGGCAATAATTAGCTTCAGAAGGTCGACAATTGCCTAAAAGTGTAAAGCATTGGCCAGTGGTACACCATGCAAAAGGAAAGTATAGCATCAAGGAAAGATTATTACTGGAATGGGCCAATAGGGAAGCCAAAGCTCCTGACCACCCCGTCAATTCTGAACAGATCCACACCTAAATGGACCAAAAGATGTGCACCTTGAGCATATGGGAAGAAAGTCCGGTTGACTGCAAAGCCAGTGCAGTTACCCACCACAACAGGAACTTTCTTTATTTGTTTCGCAACGGTCATGAGATCTAGAATTGCTTGTGCAGAAGTCTTATCAGACCGTACAATCTCCAGAAGAGGCATCACGTGAGCAGGACTGGTCATTAAAGATAAAAGTCATACGAATTACAAAATAAAGCCAAAGTATAAATATAGCTATACTAGAGACCATCATGGTAATTTGACTGAGATATAAGAAATTTTCATCTTTTAGGTAGTCTCAATATACAGACAACAAAATGGTTGCACAGACACCGAGAAGAAAGATGATTGTAACCTGAAAAAGTGTGCACCAATGATGCGATCGTGAGAGGTGGTTTTCTCTCCAACTAAATTGAGATTAATAGTAGATGTATTCGTTGCCAAAATGCAATGAGGAGGGCAGACCTTCTCAATTTCAGTGAAAATTTTTTGTTTCAAGGGAACATTCTCAATAACTGCCTGCAGATTGAAGTGACAAACAACTTTTAACAGATTGCACAATACTTTCTAAGCAATAGAAAAAAGACTATTAAAATCCCTTTCAACATCATTGAATAAAAGTGACACTGAACTAAGAGTGAAGGCAAACAAAATTCACAAGAATCCCAGCTGAACAACTTGATTAATCTGTTAGCCAACCACACTAAAATACTCCAAACAATTGCCATGATAACAATGTTGAGTTAAGAAATTGAGACTTAAGCTCACCTCGATGACCATATCCACATCTTCAAAATCTGAGTAGTCCAACACTCCTTTGAGAAGCGAGAGGGCTTTATTTGCCTTGTCCTGTGTCAACTTTCCTCTTGTTACTAAACTTTGAACATTGGCTGCCACATAAAAATATATATAGTAACTTTGAGCATCTTCTACATTGAAAACAAAAGCATATGACAACATAAAAAGGGATCAACACCAAGCTCTTTCTCTATCGAAAAGGCTTCAGGTTATGTTTTTTTCTATAGGGATCAACACCAAGCTCTTTCTCTATCGAAAAGGCTTCAGGTTATGTTTTTTTCTATCTTTTTATGCAAAAACTAGGCTCCTGATGTCTTGTCCTGCTTTCACAGCAAACAAGTATAAATCATCCTCAAGAAATACAGAAAGTCGATGTGTGTGATAAAGTATTTAAGTCAAGAAAATACAAATCTTCAATTTATACGAACATGATAATCATATTTAGGCATTCTTCTATGTAGTTGTCATTCTCTTCCCTGCACTGCAAATCAATAGAGCCCATAATGTTTATAACTTATATTGTTACACTAGTGATACTTAGAAAAACTGTGCAAAATCTATCATGAACTACTTTAAGAAGTGTCCATTTCCTTGGATAAGCTGACAATCCTCAGTAGCCAAAACATCATCCAACTCAAACATTTGCAAACTGAAGCTCCTCTATTAATCAGAAGAAGTCCAACACAACTGATGGCCTATTTTCTAAATAAGTAATAACAGTTCTTGACCTTAATAAGTACCTTCTATTGTTTTTGTACCCTTCAGAAGATATTCAGAATTGATTTCTTTGAGTACAACATATATGTTGCTAACAATTAAAGCAGTAGCTATGCCAGAACCCATTAGACCTCCACCAATAATGGCAACTTTCTTTATATGCCTTGGTTTGAGACCAGTATCAGTAACATTGGGAACCTGTCAAAGTAAGTAAGCTGAATAAGCACAGGAACTTAGATGTTATTTGCTACAGAAAACATTATCAAGATCTATGATTTTTTTTTTCTAAAAAGGATGACATAAAAATTCCTGAACACAATCTATTTAAGAGCAAATCTCTGAAGACATAAATATGAGTGAAAGTTGACGAAAGCACCAGGATATGCCAACAACCACTATGTGAAAGAAAAAATTAGCCGAGATTGAAATAGATATATAGTATTTCACATGCACAACGAGAATCTGATAAAGTAAACACTCCTTTGCAACAGCCGCCACACAACAGAACATCACAATAGGATTAAAACCAGAGTAGAAATCAAATAATCATGTCTTTACTAAAGTAAACAGATATAAGTAGCACATTCAGTAGAAAAATTTTGACAATATATGAAACACTATGCATAAAAATCCACATGAAAAATCTAATATATGATGTGTTGGCAGAAATTGTGCAGAACACCAAGTTATGATACTTTATGGTCATCAGTTGATGCAGGAATTGACTCCAAAACTAGGGCACTATAGTGTGACATATTACTACCTTTGATGTTGCACGCTGGGCTAGAAACACATGAACAAGACCCTTTGCAGTGTCTGATAAGACTAATTCCTTGAATGCTTTTGCCTCCTGCAATAATAAAAATCCAAATGTATGATGGGATCTCCATACAGATATGATGCTGCACCATCATGCATTGATTGTCCACGGCTAAGTCTAGGACATAACATACTGCCTCATCTAAGGAAAATCAAATGACATGTACACTAAAGGAAGAAAAAGGAGATCCACATAACAGAACAGTTTTTTAGCTAACAAAGGAAATAAATTACATCGGACTAAACAGAACAAGAAAAAAGTACCTTCAGAACTCCATTGTATCCTCCATGAACTATTCCTTCCTCAATGACATCAAGGCATGCATGATGCTGGGGCAAGTTTGGCGCAGTCCTCTTTGCTTGTTGTCTTGCAGCTTTCAGTATTTCTCGTGCTTCAGACAGGGAACCAAGCTTATCAGTCCTGTGAAGAGAACGGATCCATGGTTTGCGCCTGTCTGCAATATCTAAAGCCCATTGGCGAGATACTTTGAGCAGCTCTTGAGAAGGCATGATAACATCAATTAGACCTAGTTTATTCCCTTCTTCAGACACTATTGTCCTGGATAGCTGCAAGCAATTCAATTAACATAACACAAGCATGCCTTAAAGAGCATTAAACTCAACAACCAATTAAGATCCTAAGTATTGCCAGCAAAAGAGAATTGATCATGATAATCGATAGCAGCAAACTGGGTCCTAAAGCAGTCGAAGCATGAAGGATATGTTGAGTGAAATTTTCCATCAATATTACAAGAAAAACTTGTGACACTACTTCTGTCATTCATCAACTATAACAAAGTACAAAGGAGAATTATGCTAGATATCTTTTGTTAGTAAACCACTCATCCTAGAAGTTTAAGCTATTGTGAGAGGCTCAATAATTGATTCAATATTTGTCTGGCATATATCCGTAATTGCAGCATTCAAATGACAAGTTTTTATCTGGAACATGGGCAGAAGGTTTACCAGCATCATTTCAATGGCCTTTGACAAACCTACAAGCCTGGGAAGTCGTTGTGTTCCTTTTAAAAAAAAAAGTTCTAAATTTTCAGTTCACAAAACACACATGCATATAATTTGTATAAATCAATGCCAAATTTTTGTCCATGATCATTGCAAAACTGTTAGTAAAGGAAGTAATCCCACCTCCAAATCCAGGAATAACTCCAAGCGTCAACTCTGGCAAGCCAAGTTGAGTTTTTGGCGCAGCAACACGGGCATGACATCCCTGTAAAAGCCAAACATAGATTATTAGATTCTGCAAAAAGAAAAATTGAATCACAGTAAACAAACTCAGTTTTCTTGAAAACACGAACCAATGCAAGTTCTAAGCCTCCTCCAAGAGCTAATCCTTCCACGGCAGCAACAACAGGCTTCTTGCAATCTGCAGTAGCCCGCGATTGGATTGAATAAAAAAAACCTCAATGATCCAAATTCCTAATTCAAAAGTACACGTTGGGATCAAATAAGTAGCTACCCTCGATACTGTTGACCACAAGATCAACGGACACATCTGGCATAACCGATGCATCCCCTGCCAAAGAAACAACAACACCGTAGTGAGAGTCCAAACGGTCAAAGTAGAATATAATCTAGCAAAAGCTTGTGAATATGGCAAACCGCTCATACCACTCTCATGAACCTTCTGGAACACATTGATGTCAAAACCACCAGAAAATTTCCCGGCCTTGCCTTCAAAATCATCAGACCAAAATTAAACCAACCATTGGAACAATCCGATTTCTTCATCACCATCAGTAGCCTACTAAAGAGCCTAAAAGAGTAAGAGAAGTTAAAAACAAACGAAATTAACCAGTCAAAACGATAGCCTTGACGTCGTCTCTCCTCGTAGCCTCGTGGAACTTCTCCTTGAGTCCGGCAATCACTGCACCAACCACAAACTCAATCAGTTAAGCCAAACAAGACCAGCAGGCAGCAGCAGCAGCAGCAGCAGTAAAACCAAAGTCAAACAACAAAAGATAGGGTGACCTGGAAGAGCCAAGGCGTTGACGGGAGGGTTGCTGATGGTGATGACGGCGACGCCGTCCTGGCCAACCTCCAAGGTGACGTGTGGGTTGTGTTTCGCCATCGACGGTTTTGGTCAATGAGATCAGATTTGGTCATACACTTACACCCCTAGTCTTTAATTCTAATCAACTTATTTAGGCTGGCTGAGTGGCTATTAAGGTAATAGAATATAATGTTATTTTATTATTTAAGAGGAAGTTTATAATAAAATAAAATAGAATAGGATGTTAGGAAAGGGTTAGATTTAAATTTTATTATAAACAGTAAAAAAAACTTACTTAGGATTTGACAAGTTTACAATAAAATGTAAAATAATAAATAACATTTTATTTTATTACATTATAAACTTTTTTAAAATAATATTATATTATATTACATCATTTTTCATCCTTCTTAAATAATAATTTTTTAATATTATATCTATTTATATTTTATTATATTATTAATCATTTCATTCTATTTTGTTACATTAAAAATCTTACCCCTAACTAAAAATATATTAAAGTTTGAAATCCTTTTATTTAGGAGTTGTTATTTGTTTTATTGTTAATAAATACCCAGTCCTTAGGTTGGACCTATTCTTGTGGAGTTTGTTTCTGTTTTGCTGTATCCTGCGTGATACTAGTTTTTCTCTTTTTTCTGTTTTGTAAGGCTTTAAATAGCCATCTTCTCTTGCTGAATAACAGAGCTGAGCATTCCAAATATTACATTTCTTATTTTGTTTAACATTTGGTATCAGAGCCTATGCATTAGGCCTGCCAGAGAGTTTCAACGTGAGTGAAACACATAGTGAGAGAAATAAAGTTTGTGAGAAAAAAAAAGAGAGAGATGGCTGAGAGTAACAATATGAATGGAAAATTCGTACAACCAGCAATTCCAAAGTTTGATGGATTTTATGAGCATTGGGCAAAGCTGATGGAAAATTTCCTTCGTGCTAAGGAATATTGGAACCTAATTGAGGAAGGGATTGATCCGGTTCTAGCAGACGGTCAAGTGACTGAGGCACAGATGAAGGTGATAGAGGAACAGCAACTGAAGGACAGGAAGATTAAAAATTATCTCTATCAAGCCATCGATAGAGAGATTTTGGAGATGATTCTCAATGATGATACCTCAAAGCAGATATGGGATTCCATGAAGCAGAAATTCAAAGGTTCCACGAGAATAAAGAGGGCTCAACTCCAGACATTGAAGACTGAATTTGAAGTACTTAAAATGAAGGAAGGAGAGACCATTAATGCATATTTTGGGCGAACTCTCACTATTGCCAAACTTATGAAAGCATGTGGAGAAACAATACAAGAGCAAGAAATTACAGGGAAGCTTCTCAGATCCCTAGTGCCCAAATTTAATTATGTAGTTTGTTCTATTGAAGAATCCAACAATGTTAACAATCTCACAGTAGATGAACTTCAAAGTAGTCTGCTTATTCATGAGCAGAGAATGAAGAACGTTGATGAGGAAGAACAAGTATTGCTGAAGGTGACTCATGAAGGGAAAGCAGAAAGAGGAAGGGGAAGAGGAGACATTAGAGGAGGAAGAGGAAGAGGAAGAGGAAGATCTGGTTTCGACAAAGCTTCTGTCGAATGCTATCGATGTCATAATTTTGGCCATTTTCAATATGAATGTCCCATTTTGGGAAAACAATCAAATTATGCAGAATTAGATGAAAATGAGAAGATGCTACTGATGGCTTATATTGATGGAGTTGGAGCACAAAGAGAAGATATCTGGTTCCTCGATTCAGGATGTAGTAATCACATGTGCGGCAACAAAGCTTTGTTCTCTGAATTTGGGGAAACGACTCAACAAACTGTAAAGTTAGGAAACAATACCAAAATGCAAGTTTCTGGTAAAGGGAGCATCAAAATGGAGGTAAATGGTGTTAATTTTGTTGTGGGTGATGTCCTTTATGTTCCTAAGCTCAAAAACAATCTTCTGAGCATAGGACAACTTCAAGAGAGAGGTCATTCCATTCTTATAGAAGCTGGAATGTGCAAAATCTCCCATCCTTAGAAAGGTTTGATCATTCAAACTAAAATGACAGCGAATCGGATGTTTATCTTGGTGGCTAGGACGTTACCTATATCTTCTCATCTAAAACAAGAAATTTGTTTCAACACAGACACTGAGGACCTCACACACTTATGGCATTGTAGATTGGGACACATCAGCAACACAAGTCTCAAAACTTTGCTGCAAAAGAAGATGGTTCGTGGTCTTCCTCAACTAACACTCTCAGATGAAGTATGTGCTGATTGTTTGAGAGGAAAACAACACAGGGAGCCCATTCCAAAAAGAAGCACATAGAGAGCAACTCAGAGGTTAGAAATTATTCACGCTGATTTGTGTGGTCCAATTTCATTTGTTTCTAACAATGAAAGGAAATACGTGCTATGTTTAATTGATGACTATAGCCGAAAAGCCTGGTCATATTTCCTTTGTGAAAAATCAAAGACCTTTGCTCTGTTCAAATTGTTTAAGATCTTTGTTGAGAAAGAAACAGATCTTGTTATCAAGTGTTTACAAACAGATCGAGGAGGGGAGTTCACATCTACTGAGTTTAATCATTTTTGCAAAGAAAATGGAATCAGAAGGCAATTGACAATGGCATATACACCACAGCAAAATGGAGTTGCAGAAAGGAAGAATCGAACAATAATGAATTGCGTGAGGAGCATGATGTCAGAAAAAGGAATTCCAAAATCCTTTTGGCCTGAAGCAGTAAAGTGGGCAATCTATGTGCTTAATCGCTGCCCCACTGTAGCCTAGGAAGATGCAACACTAGAGGAAGTATGGAGTGGAGTGAAACCATCAATTGAACATCTCAGAATATTCGGATGCCTATGTCATATACATGTCCCAGATGTCAAAAGAACAAAATTGGACAACAAGAGCATAAGCGGTGTACTCTTAGGGGTCAGTGATGAATCTAAAGGGTACAAGATATATGATCCCATGGCAAAGAAGGTGATAATCAGCAAAGATGTAGTGTTTGAGGAGAAGAAAAGATGGAATTGGGACAAGAGTTATAAGCAGCAGATATTTATTGAACTAGAGTGGGGAGAAAATGAAGATATAGCTGCTACAAACGAAGATGAAGTGGCTGAAAATTTAACAAATAATGATGTTTTTGAAGAAAAAGATGTTGTAACTGAAGATGATGATATTGCAGCTGATACAACAAATACAACTCCTTCAAATTCAAATTCCAGCTCCAGCCCTTCTTCAAATTATGATACGAATGCAAGAACCAGGAGACCACCCACTTGGATGAATGACTATGTAAGTGGTGATGGACTCTCAGAAAGTGAAGAAATTAATGCAAATTTTGTTTTAAGTGCAGGTGTAAATCCTGTGAATTTTGAAGAGATTGTGAAGAACGAAAATTGGAAGAAAGCTATGGAAGTTGAAATTAAAAGCATAGAGAAGAATGATACATGGTTTCTCACTGATTTACCAAAAGATGCAAAGCGGATTGGAGTCAAATGGGTCTATAAAACGAAGCTGAATGAGCATGGTGAAGTGGAGAAATTTAAAGCCCGATTAGTCGCAAAAGGATACGTGCAACAATATGGCATCGATTATGCTGAAGTCTTTGCACCTGTAGCTCGCATGGATACTGTCAGAATCATTCTTGCTTTAGCAGCTCAGAAGGGATGGAAGGTATATCAGTTGGATGTTAAATCAACGTTCTTACATGGTGAACTGATGGAGGATGTGTATGTAGAGCAGCCTAGAGGATTTGAGAAGAAAGAAGATCCTGATAAAGTCTATAAACTGAGAAAAGCCCTCTATAGACTTAAACAAGCTTCTCGAGCTTGGTTTAGTCGAATTGAAGCATACTTCTTAAGGGAGGGTTTTGAGAAATGTTCCAGTGAACAAACTCTGTTTGTAAAAATCAACAATCAAGGTAAACTTCTAATTATAAGTTTATATGTTGATGATTTAATATATACTGGGAATGATGAAGCAGTGATGAAAGAATTTAAAGAATCAATGATGAAAGAGTTCGACATGATGGACTTAGGAAAGATGAGGTATTTTCTGGGTATTGAAGTGCAACAACTGAAGGATGGAATTTTCATCAGTCAAAGAAAGTATGCTAGAGATGTGCTTAAACGATTTCGAATGGAGGAATGCAATGTTGTTTCAAATCCTATAGTTCCTGGTTTCAAAATTTCGAAAGATGAGCATGAAGTTGTGGTTGATAGCACTCTCTATAAACAATTAGTTGGAAGTTTGATTTATCTAACATCAACCTGTCCAGATTTAATGTATGTTGTGAGCTTAATTAGTAGATACATGTCTCAACTTACAGAGCTTCATCTGATGGCCGCAAAAAGGGTGCTAAGGTATGTGAAGGGAACTATTAACCTTGGCATCTTTTATCAGAGAAACGGAAGTAGCGTGTTAACTGCTTACACCGACAGTGACTATGCGAGTTGTTTGGAGGATAGGAAAAGTACTACGGGATATGTTTTTATGATGAGTTCAGGAGCAGTTGCTTGGTCATCTAAAAAGCTACCAATCGTGACGTTTTCGACAACGGAGGCTGAATATGTAGCAGCAGCAGCGTGCGCCTGTCAAGCGGTGTGGATGAAGATGGTTCTTAAAAAACTTGGCTACAATGGTGATCAGTGCACAACCATATTCTGCGACAATAGTTCAACAATAAAGCTGTCCAAAAATCCAGTAATGCACAAGAGGAGTAAGCACATTGCAGTTCAATTTCATTTTTTAAGGACTTGTGTAATGAAGGTGAAGTTAGCTTAATTCATTGTGGCTCACATGATCAAGTCGCGGATATTCTGACAAAGCCTCTTAAATCAGAACAATTTCAGAAACTTAGAAGCTTACTTGGAGTATGTGAATTGCCAGAGGTAAACTAAGCAGATTGCTTAGTTTAAGGGAGGGTATTAAAATTTGAAATCCTTTTATTTAGGAGATGTTATTTGTTTTATTGTTAATAAATACCTAGTCTTTAGGTTGGACCTATTCTTAAGGCTAGTGGAGTTTGTTTCTGTTTTGCTGTATCCTGCGTGATACTAGTTTTTCTCATTTTTCTGTTTTGTAAGGCTTTAAATAGCCATCTTCTCTTGCTGAATAACAGAGCTGAGCATTCCAAATATTACACTTCTTATTTTATTTAACAAAATAAGCATCGAAACTTCGGTTGAGACTACAATGACAAGCAATCACCATCATGGGCATCACCATTCTATTTTTCTCCAAAGATTTTAACGGTAATGTTTACACTTTCTTACTGTAGTTAGATTACAGATTGTAAGACTAGATAGTCAAAAATTCAAATCGAAAATAATCTGTTGGTAAAATAACAAAGATAAGATTCGTGCGAAACATTGGGTTAAAAAAAAACTGTAGTTAGATTAGTAGGTGAGGCTATCTAATAATTGGGTTCAGTGAACTGTTAGAATATAATTTTGTTATTTGAATTTAGAATTTAGATGATACTCAATTTCTTTTTTGTATGTCCTTTGGCATGAAATCATGTACACATTAAAAAGATTTAATATTTGTTATTTACTCTATTAGTAAACACATATACAATCTCTATTATAAGATATTTGCAATTTTTTATTGATGGAAATTGTATTTGTTTATTTGATATAAACATTGTGTTATGCTTTACAATAAAGTATATATACACAAACTACAAACATTCTAAAGCATAAGATAAGACAAAATTAAAAGCAGCAAAACCCAAAACAAAAAAATGGAATCGTTTGATTCTACTTTTGTTTTTCTGTTATAGTTTTTTATTTTTGTTTTCTGTTTTTGTTTCTTTTTTTAACTAAAAAAATAAAAACATGTTTAATTAAGATTTGTAATATAAAAACTGAAAACAAACACCTATTTGGTTGATATTTGTAATAAAAAATTAAAAATAAAAACGAAAAATGAAAAAAACTCAGGAAAACAGTAAACCAAAAATGTAGAATAAGTATATGTATAACACGTATGTGCAGAAAGCAAAACATGTACATGCAAAAATGTAAAAAACCAAAAACACAGAAAAACTCAACAAAATATTAAACCAAAAATGTAGAACACGTATGTGCGGAAAGAGAAACACGTATATGAAGAAATGTAAAAAAACTAAAAACGCAGAAAAACCCAAGAAAACAGTAAACCAAAAATGTAGAACACATACGAATACGTATGTGCAGAAAGCAAAACACGTATATGCAGAAACGTAAAAAACCAGAAATGCAGAAAAATCAAATGTTCGAAAACTCACTTAGTTAACAGCCCAAGCTAATTTCCCTTTCTTCACGGATAGAAAAGGGACGTAAGAGATGAGTTAGGGTGAGAAAAAAAAAAGAACAAAGAAGCAACAGAGAGAGAAGAAATGAGTTTGGAACGTAAAAGAGAAGAGATAGAGTTTCTATACTAAAGGAAGTTTATAAAAGAAGTAGTAGAAAAAAAAACGTGTAAAAACCTGTTCTGAAATATTAGAAAAACATCTTCTTCTTTTTTTTCTTCTGTTTTTGAAAATCTGTTGTGGTTTTTTTATTTTTAGAAACTAGAAAATTACAAAAGCAACAACCAAACGCATTTTAGTGTGTTGTTTTCTTTTTTATTAAAACCATATCAAGAAACAGAAAATAAAACAGAAACAAACACCCATGATTTGTTTGTTTTTATTTTATTTTATTTTATATTTTTGTTTTTAAATTTAGTTTAAAAAATTTGTTTTCTAAATTTTTTTATTTTTAGTTTTGGTTTCTTCTAATTTTCAAAAATTATGAAAACGATGTTGTTTTCTGTTTATATTTTTTATTATAATCTAATTTACTACCAACTAAATATTTATTATTTAATATATTAATTTTTAATAAAAATATAAATAATTTAATTTAATATTTAATTAAATAAAATTAGTTATTAATAAAAATTATGAATACTTTAATTTTACTTAATAATTTTATTTAATTTTTGAATTAAATGAAATGAAATTAATTTAATTTAATAATTATTAATAAATATAATAAAATTTAAAATATCTTCAAAATATATAAATTTTAAATAAAATTTAATTTCATAATTAAAATATATTTAAAATAAATATTAATTTATAAATAAAAGTTAAAATTTTAAACTATTTATTTTAATAAAATAAAAAATTATTAATAAATATTATATAAAAGCTTAAAATAAATTTATTTAATTAAAAATAATTTATCTTTAAGTTTTATCTAATATATAATTATTATTAGTGATAAAAATATAACTACATTTACGTTAATAATAAAAGAATCACAAAAACTAAAATCAAAAAACGTAAATGCAAAAGGGTCAATTTTGACCATAAGTTTTACACCAGCGGATGAATTTAATCTTAACATTCAAGAGAGATCACTTAAGTTCCTAATTTTTAGCAAACATTAAAATTTAACCTAATTATAACAGAATTACTAGCGGCTTGATGACGTTGTGTGTTAAGTGTCAGATTTACACTGACCTGATATTTTTTGTTTAATTTGCAAGCCCCATTTTGGTTCATGCAAGATATGGCTGATAAAGTATTCAGTTTTGTCCCCACCCGATTATTGGTTTCTAGATTTATTCCACAAGATAAAGAGATTTTGTACCTAACTATCTTGGGTTTTATCATTTTATTTCTAATCCATCTCACTGTTTTGTTTACATGATTTGAAAAAAAGCAACGCAAAACAAAAAGAAGATTTGTGCAGTTCATTAACAAACATATCTCACACAGCCCCCAAAACTCAGGAGGGTTAGAATCTAGTCAAGAGAATCAACCGGCTGGAACAGATTCTTACACTTGCTTGGTGAATATTATAATCTAAGATGACACTATTCTAAGATTCAAGATTTTTTTTTCCTGATCACTGGTGATGTTGACATGGATGATTTTTGTCAAGATGGGGTTGTGAAGAGAACAAGTAGTTTGAGATGGCTTTTGCGATTGTTGATGAAGAAGACCTAGATCGATGGGAGGTTGTTGCCTCCGTTGCTGGCAAGGAGAGTGCAGAGGATGTTAGAAAACATTATGTAATTCTTTTTTTTTTGGAAAAAATTTACATTATGTACTGCGTTTGGATGATTTGTAGAGCACTGAATTTGTCAAATTAGACCATGCACTAATTGGAGGAGAAGCTCTAATTAGACTGTGCACAACTTTATTTTGGCATTATGAAGATTATAAATATGCGCTAGTTTCTCTTGGTTTATTGCAAAAGTTCAAGCTTGGTTTTTAGGATGGGTCTCACAAATATAAAATAAATAAATTTTAATATTTTTTAAAAAAGGATCCATTTTATTGTGTCAAATTTGACGTGATAACGTAGACTTATAAATTAAATAAAAATTATTAAAAATGTCAAGTCAGTGTTAACTTAACATTTAAAAGTAGGCGTCTTTAAATTGTTAATAATTTCATTATAATAAGGTTAAATTTTAACGTTTTTTAAAAGTTATGGTCTTAAGTATTTTCTTTAAAATATTAAGATTAAACTTATTGATTGATATAAAATTTAAGGTTAAAATTGACCTTTTTGTCAAAAACATAAACTAAAAATCATAATAAAAACTAGAAATGAAACGGTCCTTAATTTTCTTATAAATTTATTTCTATTTACTTATCATCTCTCCATAGGACAGAGGATAGGGAATATTTCTTATCATGTTAATTTCGATAATAAAACATCAAATAATAGATTATTTTTATAAAAATTTAATTTTTTATTTTTTAAAATTATAAATTTAATAAAATTATAAAAAAATTTTAAATAATTCATCCATAAT
Organism: Erythroxylum platyclados; assembly: GCA_027563515.1. Taxonomy (NCBI): domain Eukaryota; kingdom Viridiplantae; phylum Streptophyta; class Magnoliopsida; order Malpighiales; family Erythroxylaceae; genus Erythroxylum; species Erythroxylum platyclados. The sequence continues at coordinate 6,820,704 of JAOQMM010000172.1, read as the reverse complement.
TTTATGTTTCTTATATCAAAATTACTTTTTTTTTAAAATTTTAGTCGTAGATAGTGAACCGAGGAAAAAGAAAGATAAAACCTGATCCAATACCCAAACTACCCTCAGATCTTTCTTGTTTCCTTCTTCATCCCAAACAGCAGCTGCTGAGCTGAGAAGACTGATGTACGCAAGTGACCGCTAAAACCCTCCTAGAATGTCGACCTCGATGTTTGTTTCTCGGTTATCGTCTCGGTTACGGCCCATTGCTCTCAAGCTCAACAACAAAGCCATCTCTTCGCTCCAGTCCTCCTCTCTTCTCCTGGTCTCCGTCTCTTCGAGGCGTCTCTCTCGCTCCTCAAGGTCTCTTTTGTTTTTTCCACTCCTTGGTTACATTTCCACTATAATACTTTATCTGGGTATGCTTTTACTTTGGTTGTTCAATTTTTGTTTTGGTTTATAGATTACCTGTGCAACTGAGCTGTGTGGGATCGATGATGCCATTGCACAGTGCAATAGCTTTGTCGAGGTTGATATCAAGCTTGTCCAATGAGTCCGATAGCTGGGCTTTAGTGCCTCAAGGTGGTTTCTAAAATACATAATTTTTCTATTAAGTATGCATCTAACATTACGCACACCAACTGTTTGTTTATTTTGCTAGCTCAAGAAATGCTTGTACATATTGTTTATACGCTACACAAGGTACTAGTCCATATGATCGATCGGATACATTGTGCATTGTTTTCAGTTGTAGTTACAAGCCGTTAAGCACTGCCTGTCCAGTGTGAAGATTTCATGTCCGTATTGTTTGTATAGTTGGGTTAAAACAGAGGATTATGTTTGACCAGTCTCCAGGGACTGAGATCCTTAAGAAAGATGGAGGATTTGAAAACATTTGGGAGGTCATCGTAGAGAGATTTTAAGAACTGATTTTGTTGCCATATGACTTCTAAACTAGTTAGATCATTGAGTTCAATGGAACTTCAGTTTTTGTTAATTTTTGTTACATCATTAAGTTCTTTATGATCCTAAAATCTCATTACGTTCTAAGGATTTATGACCTGGTTAGCAGTAGCTTGAGGACCCTTGGTCATCACTACCCTCATCATAAACTACTTCTTTTAGGGTGCTAAGCTTTGTTTGTAATCTTGCTATATGGGTTTCTTATAGAGTTTAAGTATAAAATAAGTTAAATGATGCGAATCTCTGTTTTTAAATATTCTTATTATTCTAAATTAAAAAGTACTTTGCAGTGTCAAACATGCTAAAAGAGACTTTTTATTGAATTTTTGTATTTTAATACAGAATGTTATGTGACTTAATATCTCGTATGAAAGATCGATGCTTTTGTGGCTTAATAATAAGCTAACCTTTTAATGGAGTGGGTAATTTAGTGGCTTTAGAGAATGGAAAGTGGCATATTTTGCTTCTTGCTGTCACCACTTTGTAGCAAAGTGATGGAGATATCAATCATAACATTTCAAAGTTCAAACTATTGCTCATGAAGATGTTCTGTTTATCATGCTTGGTTATGCATATTTCTTATTTGAATTAGATTGTTGATTAGTTCTTTACGTGGAATGTCTATATTGCAGGTATCTCAATGCCTTTATGACAGTTTTAAACTTTCTGGAGGAGAGCATGAAGTTGATGTTGACGTTTAGTATGATCCCATTTTCATTTCTTAGATACTGATACTGGGGATTATCATATAGCCACGAGCAACATGCAGCAGAGCTATATACCCTTTCTGGTTTTGTTCATTGTAGCTGTTTGTTATCTCCTATGAATGTGATTCCCTGAATTCTGGACAAAACCCTTCTTTAAGCAAGCAGAGATCATCTTTGCAGCATTCTTTTATTGAATCTTTGGTTTTACTTTTAAGATTAAAGTTGCGACGGAGATTAAGAAATATGTTAAATTGAGTGGTAAAAATGCCCTTTTTTAGGAATATCAGAAGGGTAATAATTTTATTACTTAACAATATTAAACTTTTTTACGTCGCTTAGAACCTTCAAAACTGCTTGCATTATCGTAATTTAATATATGATTTTTTTTAAAAGAACACTTTAATAGGAAATCCACCTTTGCAGGCAATCATGTGCCTTAATGGCTCCTCTCCCTTGTCATTCTTATTTCCTCCTTTTCCGATTCATCTACTATTAATTTTTTAATTAAATCATACATTTTACCAAAGTATAAATTAACCTTACAAATCTGAAAATAAGATCATGTATAAGTATTAAAAAAAAGTCATGGAATCATGTTAACTTATTTTTAAGAATTAAATGTAAAATTTTAAAATCCATTTTTGAAAGATGTATGGTTGATGGAATTGTTACTTTCTTTTCCAAATGCAAAAGGCAAATTCTAGTACACAATGTTTTTTATTTTACGAAAGTAAAAAAAGAGTTATTAATTATACACAATTAAGTTTTTTATATTTTATAAAAAATTATTTCTTTTTTTGAAGAGTTCAAAGTCAAAAACTGTAAACTTCTGAGTTATGAGTCGATTTAAAATTTGAAATTTAACAATTTACTAATCCCACTCCACCAATGTTTAATAATGGCTTTATAAATATATTAATGATGCAAATACCAATAATCCAGGCACTTAACGACTTCTGTGGATTGCGAGGTAAATATTGCTAAGAGACCTCTTAATGGCCACACATGGCTTTCTTTACCTTCAACACTCTGCACCAAAAGAGCCTCCTCTCACCTCCTCTCAGTAAGTGTCCTTCGCCTCTTCTTAATACTGCCGAATTCCACTGTTTCTTTCATCTTCTTGTTTCCTCACCTCCAAAGCGCACACCTTTTTCCTCAGTTAGAGCTCATGATAGCAGCACACGTGCACATTTGTCTCCCACGGACCACTTAACTCCAGAAATGACCAGGAATTCGAAAAGTGAAAGAAAAACTGGTTCTGGGTTATCTTCCTTAAGTTCTGAAGGTGAAAGGACAAGGAAACAGTCTGCGAGGAAGTTGGTGAGTCCAGCAGTAGAGGAAAAGACAGAAAACATGATTATAAAGAAAGGAACTATAGGACAGGACCTAGCTTGTCGTAAAAGGAGGAAAATGCGTTCTGTTAGTTCACCTACGGGTTCCCGGGATGGAAGTGAAGTTACAGAATTTGAGCAAATTAAAGACAGCCAAGTACTTAACGGTGCTGCAAAGAAGGACAAAAAAATCAAGGGGAAAGGTGATGGCTTTAAGGTGAAAATTGAAAAGTGGTCTAAGGAAGAGGACACTGATTCGAAAAATCTTCCTTTACGTGCCAGCTTGGATAGGTGCTCAAAAAGAGGAGATGTCATGGGTGCAATTAAGTTGTATGATTTAGCTCAGAGAGAAGGGATCAAGTTAGGACAATACCATTACAATGTGCTATTGTATCTTTGTTCCTCAGCTGCAGTGGGTTTTGTCCAACCAGCTAAAAGTGGCAGTGTTAGTAGAACTTTGCATGCAGTATCTAACAGGGTTTCTGATGCTAAGATTTCAAATTCTAGCAGTGATACGAGTTCTGATGCTAACACTTCTAATATTCAAGTTTCCAATAGTGGGATGGAATCGATTGATAGTGGTAAGATGGAGTTCAATTCTAGTGTCAATTGTAATGGTTTACACAGTAATCCGAATGAACAGCAGCACTCAACCCGGTATTCTAGTGAGTCTAGTAACCCACAATCACAATCTCAAGATGGTTTAAGTATATTTAAGCAGGACAGGCAGAGTGACAACGGAAATGATAACTTGATTTGTGTAAGTGAAGATGTCAAGAACTATGCACTTCAGAGGGGTTTTGAAATCTATGAGAGGATGTGTATGGATAATGTCCCAATGAATGAAGCAATATTGACGGCTGTTGGCTGACTCTTTCTTTTGTTATTATTATTATTCTTCATGAAGGTGGTGGAGGGGTATGAAGCTGACGAACAAACTAAGT
>JAOQMM010000172.1:6801779-6814338 GCA_027563515.1 Erythroxylum platyclados | reverse complement strand
TAGGTGACAAATGGCCTAGAATATGGTTGACAAATGGACTAATTATCATGTGACAATTGGGAGTATAAGAGGATGACTCTGGCTTTTTATTATCAGTTCTGTCCTTCATGTAGCATTTCACAGCTTTCTGTTCCTAGTCAGTGTTTAGGCCTATTCCCTTGTTTGAATGCTTCAGTAGATTTGAGAGGAATAAGGATCGTACTAGATTGGCTTCAATAGTCTTGAGGGAGATGAAGATTGAACTACATTTTAGACCATAATTTCGTATGGAAGCATTTGAGGTGTTTTCTTAGAGATGGGATCAAATGAGATAAGTTTCCAGCTGCCCTGTCCATATTTAGAACACTCGGGCAAATATTGTTAGAACACATTATCTCCATTCTCCAGCAAAACTAATTCATCTGCCTTTTAAAGGTCTAGCTTAAGCGTTTATCATTTTCCAGGTGGTAAGTTTGGTTTCTGAAATGGCAAACATGAATCTGCTAGTTCATTTCAAATTAATTAATATTCTATGTATGAAGAATGACTGGATGGAGGCATTTGGGATTTTGACAAAGGCAACAAAATCACCTAATGAAAGTAAACTTTAAGTGCCTGGGGTTTTGAACCAGAGAGGGAAAAGAAGGCTTATCTTCAACTTGCATATTCTATTCTCATTTTGGACGGAAATTACTATGAGATAACAGATGCAGAACTACTGATGGTTGGCAATACCTATCCTTGCTTTAAGGAATGGCGTGTACCCTAGTGGTAGACAGTAGACACCTTCTCATAGGACCTGTTCATTTCTTAGTTTTCCCCCTACCAGGCTGTAGTGCTTTCATAATTGTGTTCTTGCAACTTTGCAGGTTGTATTCAGATCAGTTTGCATCTAACTTGTTGACTTGATGAAATCAGTATGTTGTGTCATTGCAGGGAATATGAAAGCTAGGGAGATGGCAGACGCTAGAATTAAGATCAAGGCCGAACCTTTGAAACAAGGGAAGCACAAAAGTTCACAAAATGCACCTAAGCAAATGCACAAGAATCTGATAAACATTCTATCTTCATCTGGGTTTTCAGATCATCACACAGGCAAAGTCCTGACGGAAATTAAGGCAGCAGAAAAGCTTGGTGACTGTGTTATCGACTTTCAGATATAAATAATATACCACTATATGGTCCTTTCCTGAATCACAGAACATACTAAACTTCTAAATGTTGCATATGCTAGATTTTGTTTCATCTCCGTTCAATTTTTGTTCTAAATGTTAATCACGTTAACAATCAACCTAACTTTTGTAATATTTAAGCTCCCCATATGTGAATGTTTCGGGGAACAGTAATACCAAAAATACTTCTATACAACAGCAGTAGGAAGGTTATTTAAATGTAGGCATGATAATGACAATGACTTTATATCGTACAGAAATTAAAAAAGATAATAAACATAATATAACTTATTACATAAGACTTTTCGTTTTGCGAAAGTCCGGATAGTTATCAGGTAGCTTTTTTTTTTGCATTTTTGGACCTTTAAATAGAAAAGGAAACTGAGAAAAATTTGCGTGTATCTCATTCAATATGGACAATAAATATTAATAAAATCTTTGGAGTTATATGATTGCAATCAGAGGAAAATCACTGCCTGCATCAGTTTTGTTTGGAGAAGAGGAAAAGAAAGAAAAGGAAACATAAGATCACGGGTCTGCAGTCTTATTTTGTCACCTTCTATGCATCTTTTTAATGCCTTAATTTTTCAAATATCTCACTTGTTATGACCTTTCATTCTGTGGGTCAAGATAATGGTGGCTTCACGAGCCCTCCAGTTCCCTTGTCTTTTACTGGCTTTTGCTCTTTTTGGTTTCAACTTTTAAAAACACTGAACCTGAGGTGAGTTTGCGTTGCATGAATGACTTCAAAATAAAATTTCTATCTGCAAATCTATCTTCTTTCTTCAATCCCTCTGTTTTAGCTTCCAGGAGAAATCAAAAGAATGCAAGTGTCTAAATCATCTGGCCATCAGAATTCAGAAAGTGAATCAGCAGATGCCACTCGCTTTGACAAGTCTCTCCAAGTTCTCATCTTTCCCCCACTTTATTTCGTTTTCACTAGCTAATCCGAATTGCTGTAATATTTATTCTTCTGTTAAAAATTGAAGGAACTCAAAGAGCTACGTTCCCAACTCCATCATGCAGCTGATTACTGTGAAAAGTCTTTCCTGAATGCCAAAGAAAAGAAACTGTGAGTGCCCCATCATCCATCTCTCTTAAGTTTTACGTTGAAAAACTAAATCCATTTAAGGGTCTTTCCAAGCCTATGACAAAATATATTTTTGCAGAGTTTTGGAAACCACGAAGGAGTACGTATGTCGGGCTGTGGTGACTGTTGTTGATCATGTGGGATGTGTATCATCTAATCTAAATTCTAGCATTTCCAAGACTAACGCATTCTCTGAAGCTGAGCATAGCATCAATTGCCTTAAACAAGTTAGTATATACCCACTTCAAAACTCACCACCTTGACAAGACTCTAATTGCTGTGTTTTTTATACGTTTATTTGTTTAACTCATCAAGCTTAATATTGTCTTTCCAAATTAGAGACTTATGACATGCCAAGAATACGCTCACCAGCTTGCTTTAGCTAGAGTAAGGTGGAACTCTAGCTTGCCTAAAGTTCACCGCCGCTATTTGTCAACCCGTAAGCACTCCCACCCTTCTTTTCCTCGTTCTATCTATGTTTATTGAGGTTGATATATGTCTGAATATGGCCTGTCGAAGTACAGAAGTCTACTTATTTAACAAGAGTTTGTTTGTTTGTTTTATTTTCTTTCTGAGCAGCAATCTTGCAATTTGATATATCAAATGAAGAAGCGAGGAGGTACAATTCCCTAGCATCCTTTTTCTCTACAGTAGCATAACACAATCATTCCAAATATATAGACCCTTTGGAGTGTTCATCCAGAAAATGAGCACCGTCAACTGCATGATAATATATAGACCTAACGCACTTGTGTGCTTGGACTCCAGTTCTTCATCTTCTGAGGAAAATGTAAGAGAAAATGGCTGGAACTGGAAGCGTGGATTTGAGGCAGAGGATTTGCCCATGTTTTTGCACACCCGCTCACAAGACACAACCTCCTCAGCTAACGAGAAGTTGCAACAAATCTCCGTTAACGACAGAGGGGAGGACTCTCGATCAGCTCTAGGTAAATCAACATTACATTTACATTTATTGACGGAAAAAAAAAACAGAGTCAAACATCATAAATAATTAAAAATAATATGAAATTTCATGGTTTGTGTTGTGTATGTACGCAGTGGCTGTTCGTGATGGCCTCTCAATACTATCCAAAGGTCGAAACCCAACTTTTCATTTCCAGGTAAAGAAAACAAAACTGGTGTTATATTATTGTATAATCGTAATCGTAATAACAAGGAAGGTTGTGTTGTGTGTTGGCAAGCAGAAGCAGGCGCAGCAAAGCGGCGAGAAGCAGAGGACTTCAGCGCAGAGGCAGAGGCAGAGCAGCGACATCTTTTGGCTCATTCGACGAACCAAAACAACTTCTTCTTCATAACACCAGTCTTTATATTATTATTATTTATTACATCACTTAATTGTCTCTGAATTGATGGATGTAATTGTAATTTTCTTGGTTAATCAGCATTTCAGACAGCCAAAACCAAGAACATCTTCGTTGAAAGTGGAGACGGAACATAAAATTATTGTTTGATTGGGAAACCTATGTAATTAAAACCAAACGACAAGCGTGTGCTGAAACGACGACAGTTGAAAAACATACCTTAAAGTCTTAAACAAATGGGCCCGCACCGGCAAGAGAGAGAATACAAAACAAGTCTTTAACTCCAACGGCGCCCATAGTAACTCAAAAACATTTTTACAGTAACCCAAATAGCCAAAACAGAGATCACACCAGACTAGTTAATATATATACATCTATACGATCAATCTTTAAGGTCTTCGTTAGTAATCTGGTCGAAAGAGAGCTTTAAGCTATGGATTCTGACTCTGTGTTTGCTAATATCGTGAGGGCTCCTGAAGATCCTATTCTCGGGGTAACTCTCTTCTTCTTCTTCTTCTTCTTCCTCTTCGTTTTTATTCTGTTCATTTGCGCTCATACATAAGCAGGTTCTGTGCTTATGTTGTCCCACGTTGTTTGTTTGGAAATATACATTTGATCCATTAGCTGATCAAACGAAGAATTAGTTGCTTGATCCATTAGGTGATCAAACGCATCAAGAGGATGTATGCTTAAGCAAGATTACGTTTTTAAGTTATGAGTTGTTGGTTACAAGATCATTGGATCAGAGGCTTGCTTGGATATTTTTTTTAATAAAAAGAATTGCGTATTTAGTTTTGACCTTATAGTTCGATAAATTTTAGTCTTACTAATGGGATTCGTTTAATGCGTTGTTCTCATTCTGCTTAACAAATTGTTTCATGTTAATCACTTCGTTTATTGTCAAACAAACAGGTCACCGTCGCTTATAACAAGGATACCAGCCCTAATAAGTTGAATTTGGGCGTTGGTGCTTACAGAACTGAGGTTTGCCTTTTTATCTTTTCACTAATTGTGTCTTGTTTATTTGTCTTACGTGTATGCACACTTAAATTCTCTGATCATTGTTTTTACGCAAGTGTTGTGCTGCAATATTAATTCATTTAATTGCAAAGTTAATGTTGTGACACAGGAAGGGAAGCCTCTGGTTCTAAATGTTGTTAGACGGGCAGAGCAAATTTTAGTTAATGATCCGTAAGCTACTAAACTGCTATTCCTATCTGTGGTTGCACTTGTTGTTTGATAATTGTTAAATGTCTTTACTGTTCTGCATATTCCAGTTCTCGGGTCAAAGAGTATCTTCCAATTGTTGGGCTTGCGGAGTTCAACAAATTGAGTGCCAAACTTATTCTTGGTGCTGATAGGTAAAGAAACTGTTGCAACTTGCAAGTTTTCGAATAACTAGTGAGAAGTTGGTACTGAAAATAAGTTTAGGACATTAATTTGGATAAAAAATGATTAACTGCTACAACAACCAAAGTTTTCTGGATTATCAATTTTATATTTTGCCTGCTTTTCAACAGCCCAGCCATTCAAGAGAACAGGGTGACTACTGTTCAGTGCTTGTCAGGCACTGGTTCTCTTAGGGTTGGTGGCGAGTTTCTTGCAAAGCATTATCACCAAGTAAGTTGCCTTTTTTTTTTTTTTTACCCCTCATTGTCATTTGTGCTCAATAGTCTTTTCTTTTTTAAAATAAGAAAATAGACTGGAGTAATTGAAACTGTAATTGACTTTTATCCACTATTTTTTTGGCAGCTCACAATATACATTCCACAGCCAACTTGGGGAAATCATGCAAAAATCTTCACTCTTGCTGGATTGTCTGTGAAAACATACCGCTATTATGATCCAACAACAAGTGGTCTGAACTTCCAAGGTTCGACCTTTGCTCTAAGTGAACTCATTTTGGTGTCATCTCGTATTATTGTTGCTTCTAAGCTTATAGTTGTTCTTAATGTGTTAAACGTACAACTTAGGAAGTGTTAGTCTGACTGAATGATTTTATGAATTTGAGATGCTTATGTGCACTTAAACCTTGATTAGTAGTATCGTCTGTTCATAATCCTTATAGGAGTATCTTATGATTCTTAGTTGTTGAGTTCCGCAACTCAAAGATTGAACTTTTGCCATACTTGTGAAATAAAGGATTGCTGGAGGATCTTGAAGCTGCACCCTCAGGATCAATTGTGCTTCTTCACGCATGTGCTCATAACCCAACTGGTGTTGACCCAAGCCTTGAGCAGTGGAAACAGATCAGACAGTTGATACGATCAAAAGCTTTGCTACCTTTCTTTGACAGTGCGTATCAGGTACAGGAACATTGTTGGAAAAATAGAGGCTAAAGTAATTTGAGATCATAACCATATCTGCATTTGTTGTTGTGTATAAGCTGTTAAGTCTTCATAAGCCTCCCTAGTTCTTCCAAATTCTCAAACTACCACTAGATTATTACTCTCTAGTAATCAAATATTCTTCATGCTAGAATATTGAAGCATTCTGACTGATGAGTACTTCACCATTGATACTTTTAGGGATTTGCAAGTGGTAGCCTAGATGCAGATGCACAGTCTGTTCGAATGTTTGTTGCAGATGGTGGTGAGTGTCTAGTAGCACAGAGTTATGCTAAAAATATGGGACTCTATGGGGAACGTGTTGGTGCTCTCAGCATTGTAAGATCCTCTTCTCTGAAATGCTCTTCTTATGCTTAAAAGCCCTTATTTAATGCACATTGAATAACTGAAGCTTTTGATTTGCATAAGTGAGTTTCTACAATGCAACAGCTTCCATTTTGGTTAAGTTTATAAATTGGTATATTTAATTTCTTGGTTTATGGTATCAAATCAACTTTTCTTTAAATTTGGTATATTTAATTTCTTGGTTTATGCTATCAAATCAACTTTTCTTTAAATTTGGTATATTTAATTTCTTGGTTTATGGTATCAAATCATCTTTTCTTTGTCAAGAAAAATTCCCTTTGTTGATACTCAAGGTTGATATGTGTTTCATACCGGAAAGTGAGGAGGAAAAAGGAGTTGGGGATTAGGTTGGATGTGGTGATATTATATTAGAGCACCAAATTGGTTGTTAGAAGATTATATGTTTGCATAGAAACCTCAAGTTTCCGTAGGGTTTCTTTTTAAAGTGCTTCTGAAAAATAAACCATATAATCATATACCTAAATTTTTACAGATCTGCAAGACGGCAGATGTGGCAAGCAGGGTTGAGAGCCAGCTGAAACTTGTGATCCGGCCCATGTATTCTAATCCACCCATTCATGGTGCATCTATTGTTGCTACAATTCTTAAAGACAGGTATATACCTGGTCGGCATTCGGATAGTTTATTAACTCATAAGGCGTAAGCATAGAAATGCATATTTGCACTTGTTAAGAATGGAATAGTATTAGAGCTTCTTTTGACCAATGAAGCAATAAGCTATTTAAATTCATTGACAATATACATAGTATTCCGAATATTCAAAGTTAAATGACCAACAATAATGCTACATTTATTTAGTTGTTATTAGTTTGAGTCACTTCTTCCTTACCATCTGATCTGATGAAATGAGTCATAGACCTATGCCATTTGATGAAGCAATTAGAATTCATGAGATTAACCTCTGGTGTTCTTCAACTTTTGTTGTTTGTTGCAGGGATATGTATAACGAATGGACCATTGAGCTGAAAGGAATGGCTGACCGGATTATTAGTATGCGAGAGAAACTTTTTAATGCTCTATGTGCTAGAGGTACTCTGATCCACTTCGTGTTATCTTCCTTCAATTATCTTTCTTTCATTAGCATTTAGGGTCAAGATTATGAAGTTTTTCATTTACCTGTGCACGAGCTGACATCTAATAAAAAAAATCATGTGACAATACCAGGGAGGTATCCTGTGCCTTCAAGTTCTGATGCAAACTGTCTGCGTAACCTTTGAGCATTTTTCTCAACTCCTTCCTTTTATAACATCCTAATTTCATGCATCTGTGTTTATTACATCAATATTCAAATATTATAATTCTAGCTTGGTTATATACATCATCATGATGTACTAGTTTGTGGATTTTTTTGAATGCTCTTTTCCTCGTCTTAGGCACTCCTGGTTGCTGGAATCACATCATCGAGCAGATCGGAATGTTTACCTTTACTGGCTTGAACAGTGAACAAGTTGCCTTCATGACCAAAGAGTATCACATTTACATGACATCAGATGGGTAATTTTATCATCCTTTTCGAAATTTGAAATTACAATATTTGAAAGGTCAGATGTTTGTCCAGATGAAGTAGTCCTGTCCTTCGACCTCTGTTTGTGATTAAAGTTTTTCTTCCCTTTTCCATGATCATATTACTGGTATTAATCAACAATTAAACTACTGATATTTTTCAAATTCTTCAAAAATGTTAATGCTCCAATATGATTATATAGTTAGATAAAGGTTCACGATACTGGTTACCGTATTGATGCTAATTTTCAGATTCTAACAATATCATATTTACCACTAAATGCAGTTTACTGATGCTCAATTTGAGTGGGATGGTGATTATATAATGTGCTTTTTTCCTTTTTTTTTTTTTCCTACAGGAGGATAAGCATGGCAGGGCTTAGTTCTGCAACAGTCCCCCATCTTGCAGATGCAATACATGCTGCAGTTACTCGTGTTGGCTAGGATAAACGAGATTCCTAATTGCGTATCCTTTTCATATTTTTATCCTTCGTTTGCTGGCAAACGTTATAGAAAAGGATGTTAGAACCTTTTGAACATCGTATCTTGCATACTTTACATGCTTATTGAGGAATTGACTAGATAATGGACATGTTCCAGGAGTTGAATGCAACTCTTAAACTCATACATGTTGTCATCTCTATAGCGTCGTAAAATAAAAATTTTTGGCATTTATAAATTTCCCATTTGTCGTTCCCGCAACGTTCAGATCTTTGGTACTCTGTAATCCCACCAAAGATACTATTTTTCATCAATCGGATTGGCATATACTTCAATATACAGAAGATACTATCGTCCCTTGCATGTGTCCTGAGAGTACTAAGCTGAAGTTTGACACTAAACAAAAGAGAGCAGGATGTCCAAACCGAAAGGATAATACACTTATTTGCAAGTGTATTTGGTTTAGCAAAGCAATAGCAAATGAATTAAACTCAGTAGTTACATGGTGGATTTTCCTAACACAAATGCTAAGCTCCTTATCTACATTTGGTGAATGTTAAATCCAATTTCCTAACTTCATTTGTATATGTAGGAAGTGTCAACTTCTTTTAGCGTTTCGGCTTATTTATCCTTTCCATTTCCTTTGTACTTGAACAATTTATGATGTCAATGCCGAGCTGTTGGGCTCTTTAGCCCACTCAAGATCTCAAGCTTCTCTAAGTAGGAAGACTTCTTTGGGGTAGTATTAATAGGCTTCATAGCAAGCTTGTCATATTCACCACTGCCTATGGAGCTACTTTTCTTTGCCTCTTTTTGGTCCACATTCCATCCCATGAAATCTAAGAGTGTCTTCGATGTTGGTGTTTCTGAAGAAATCATCTTCTCTGTATCTTCCTCCACCTTGTCGTTTGGCTCTGAAGGTGGACTTTGGACCTGAGAGTCTGCATAGATGACATCCTCAATCCTTGACAATATTGTGTAAGCCAAGCTCTCTATTATTCTTGAATAGCTCTCTAGAATGGCTTGTCCTACGTCCTGCGCAAAGTAAACTACTTTATTAGTTCCTGTTGACTTGGAGAGAGAAGATTAATATGGCAACATTTACGTTACCTTGTTGTATTGGATCTTGCTTATGTCTAATGCAGATTGTGGAAGTCCTGGGAACCTTTGTTTGAGGAGAAGAAGGATGGTTTCTGCTCTCTCCTCAAAGAGTTCTCTCTTTTCCAAACTAACTGCTGAACCCCAGGATGATTTTCCATCCTTTTGATTCATCTTCCTCTTCCAGATCACAATGGAGGCCTCAATCCTGTTTTTGAGATCAAGAACTTTGTGTTCTGATGATAGGTCAAGGGTTGACAGGAACTGCTCAGGATCAAAGTATTCTACTGTTATACTCTTGTATAGGGAATCTCCAAGGCTTGATCTTCCATTCTACCATTAAAAACAGATAATGTTAGTTGTGAAGGCTCAGATGTTTTGAGATTTAGAAGGGGATTGTTGACACTTTCAATACCATACCTTGGGAAGTGACTCGATGTAGTTTTCAGGGATCTCCATTTCTGACAGCACTTGAGCATTTATAGCCATGGCTGCTTTAAGAACTTGGTTTACAGAATCCTTCTGAAATTGCAGCCATCTTCTCGTTGACTCTGATAATCCACCAGGGGGTACTTTAGCCGTAGGAATCCACCATTTGTCATCATTTCTAGGTGGAGTCCCTTCTTGTGAATCATTGCTGTCTTTGGACACGTACCAGAACTCTTTCTGGTGTGCAAAGTTATCTAGGAGGTCCTGTTTATCAGATTAGCAGATTTTGGTAACAAGGGAAGAGTCTAAGCTTGTCTAGGGATTCACTTTTCCAGTAACCACAAGGAACAAGAATATGGTTCAACTTACAATGAGGATGGCGTCCAACTTCCTCAAACCGGGGATGTTGGTGAGCAGATCACTTCTTAACTGTGTCGTCATGATCTATGATAGTCAAGACAGATGCACAAAATAAGAATGTCAGTGAAATACGTTTCCATACCAATGCATGCATAATTAGCATTCTCCGTATTGACTTCTTACCTCCATATTGACACCATTTGTGGATTGTTGTGAAGGGACTAATTCAACAATGTGATCAGTGACCGAAAGAAGCCAATCAATCTCTCTTACCCACCTTGCTTTGGTCTCTGCTGACATGGGCTCCAATCTCTTTTGTTCACCAAAAACGGATGCTGCATCATATAAAGGTGTCACATTTTGGAATCAATGTTTCTAGGAACTAAAATGTCATTGTTCATCTAAGCAATGCAATCACAAATTTCATTTTCACTACAGAAAAATCAACTGCACTGTTTAGGAAAGCTGCATTACCAGCAAGATTTGTAATGGCATTTGACAGGGCCAAAGCTGAAGAAACACCTTTTCCACCACCAGACATGTCTTCTCCCAAAAGCAATTTAGCAAACTTTTCCTTCATCATATCCATTTCTGAACCACACCAAAAAAAAATCACCATCTTCCCTTTATCCTTCTACAGAATCTGACCTGATTCACATAACAATCCAACGAGCCTGGACATGGTAACGACGGAAGCTTACCTGAGGGACCGGTCTTTTCCCGACTGCTTGGTGTTTTGGTCTCAGCAACATCAGGACGTGGAATCTGACATTTTTCGCGATCAAAAGGACTCCCAAAATATTGACAATCACTAAGGCGGTCTCCAATGGCCCTCGACACGTAACTTCTTGAATGCAACATATTATCCTCACCACCTTCTGCATCGTTCCCACTCTCTAAGATCATACTATGAGCTTGTCTACCTTGGCCCTCGTACATTCTTCTCCAGCTGAAAGATTTTGTTGCCTGAATGCTCCTTTCGCGTTCTAATGCACGTACCATCATGAACTTAGCCCCTTCTCTTTGTCTTTGCTCGCTTCTTCTTTCCTTCTTTGTCTATGAAGGAAGGAGAGCGTTCACCAACTATTACTCCCCAACAATCCTCTTCAAGTTGGAAAATGATAACAGCACTTAAGAAAAGGAGAAGAACCCTTTATGCCCCAGAATGAGAGGCTTAGAACTTGAAGTGAATGGAAAACTCTTGTTTTGTTTTTTTTTTCCCTTACAAATATATCAGAGAAACAGAGCTGATGATGAAGAGGAGAGGTTTTGAGTATCACTTGTCTAGCTATGGTTGAAGCAATATAAGATCGCGGGGTGCATGTTTGATATAGATAGATAAGATCAAGAACTGTAGAGGGTCGGTGTATAACGAAGTAATAAAAACTGTTATTTGGTTAGGGGTATTGTTTAAGGTTTGTTGAAGAAACTAATGGCTAAGAAGTCAAACTGATTTACTAAATTCAGGGCTTTGTCTTTCTTACCGCATTCCTAGTTCAACAAATTTAGCCTTACGACCTATTTCAACAACATTACAAATATAGGATTAATGTTAGCTGTGATCGACAAGAAGATTTCTGTTATTAGTAACCAGAAAAAGAAGTTGATTACCCGTTTTGTTTAACGCTCCTCTGCAAAATAATTTAGAGTTTGTTCTGATTAAGGTTAACATTTATATGAAGGATCCCACCAAAAGCATAAGGTTGCCATTCCTAAATTCTTGTCTTTTGCATCACATTCTAATGCTAAAAATGGGGGGATGAGACTGATTTAATGACAGTATATTCGACAAAGTATTTGTATCTTATGATACTCAAGAATAAACCATATTTATAGACCAATTTGATTAATTTCCTAAAGTATTTTTATCTTATGATACTCAATAATAAACCATATTGATAGACCAATTTGATTAATTTCCTAGATAATTCTGTAGGTCTGGTCGGGGCAATATATTTTGGTGCGTCACGACTCACGAGTGTGCAAATTGTGATTTTCAGCACATAGTAAATCGTGTGTTTTAAAGTTCAACTACAGCATACTAGCTAGAGCTTTTCCTGGCACAAGGTTGAAACATGATAAATGATATAGAAGATTTCATCTGTTTCCTAAACGGGCTAATTTGGGAGGACCAACTCTAGATATCAACACAGATATCTAAGTTTGTGCCTTGGGAATGATTTAATTTTAACATCTTTCAAAATTCAATAAATAGCTAATATCACTTAGTTTTAATAATGTACATTTTTTAACAAGAAATGTTAACTTGTATACAAAAAAAAACTTTCCTTAAATAATGCATAGTCACACTATGATTTGAAAATAGTATATCTACATTTAAAATTTCAAATTGTATCTTAATAATTTTGATAAATTACTATAAATAACATGCATATGATCTTAAGTCATATTATCTTCAATCACTTTCTTTTTTATACATACATAAGATCG
>JAOQMM010000172.1:6772586-6783014 GCA_027563515.1 Erythroxylum platyclados | reverse complement strand
GCAACGAAAATTAGACTTAAGTAAAGACTCAACTAAAGGAGTATGGTATTTAGGAATGAAAATATGTCAGATGGGCTCGATTCACTTGACCCAATCTGATTCTTCAATACTTAAAATAATATCATTTTATTCTTAAAATTTTTAAATTTATTTACCAAAAATATGTTATTTTTAGGCAATAATACATTATGATGTTCTTTTGATGAAAACATTAAGATCAAAATTTAGGTCATTTTTTATGAAACAAATCCTCTGTTCTCGTTAATTTGTTCCATTAATTTTTATCCATATATTTATATGAGTACATAAATAGGCACGGAATCTTTTGTGCCATTTGGTCTAATTCAAGATTATTTTTATCTACACATTTAAATGTAGGGCCTCGAACCTCGTCTATTTCGAAACTCTAATTATGATATGTTGGCTTAGAACTGGACCAAGCAGTTTTTATCAACTCTGATCACATGACATAGATGTTTCGTCAAACTTTCCTTTTAGAGTTGTCACTTATACTTGATAATGTATTTGGTCAAATTTAAACGATATTGATTACGAATGTTAAGATTATTAAAAAAAGCTTCTTTTTTTTTCTCATTTACTTATATAGGCAGCTCCTATTTCCAATTAAGTTCATACACCAAAGTTACTGAATCTTGGGTTCAGGATAGATTGTGGTCCACTGTGAATTCGACGGTGAAAATTATGGCCTGCAATCCGTAGCTCATCGTTAGTTTCGTCTTCAGTTCAATGCTTGTAGCCATATGCTCCTTTTCATTATTTTTATAGATTTGGAGTGTTTGGTGGAGGCCAATGCACGCACTTCTGATGTTCAGTAAACATCCAAAAAGACAGGAATCTTTACCTTTCCGCAAAGTTTTGAAGGAAAGACGTGTTCTGAGAAGTTTCGTAGAGGGAACACAGTGAAGAGTGGTCCGAGTACTATAATTCAGGTGCAAACCTGAGAATCAAATGAAGATCAGAAGAAACGTTTTGTGGAATTAATATTTGGCCTACCACAGTTAATGTAGATTGTGAAGTATGGTCTACCATCTGCTGGCAGGATCTGTTCCCAACTTTCCAATATTTGACAAACACTAACGAACCTACGGTAGAAGACAAATTAAAGCAAATAAAACCCTTTTGATCATAAATTTAATCAAGCGACCGTCTTTACTGTCAGTCCCCTTGCTCTATTAGTTGCTATGCTACCGACAGGATTCAATTTGTCTTTTGATCTTCTCTAAAACTTAGCCACAAATAGGATTAATAAACAAGTCTGCACGTAATTACATAGTGACTAAGGTGATAAAAAGATTAAGAACTAATGGATCAAAGTTGAAAGAACTATCATAAGTACTATGATTACCGGTAGTTTTCCCCCATGATCTCATTAAGTCCAGAGAACAAAACCAAATTTGGGAACTCCGGTCACATTCTTAACCTGCCTCAGTTAGATCCTCAGCAACAATTTCGCGTACGACAAATTATCCAAGGGGAAAATATTAACAATCCCTGCATGATCGTGTTGTACCTGAAACCCCATTAAACAAACCTAAAAAAGAAAGATAAAGGAAAACGAGCAGATCGTGTTGGACTCTTTCGCTTAACTTTGTAAAAAGAATCTAAGCGAGTGCACGCATAACACTTACTACGCCCCACAAAGTCAATGCACCGACTGTCCTTGTGGATCTGCTTCTTTGGTAGCTCGTTTGCAGGCCACAAATTCCTGAGAACATTCATGGAGATTGTTATCATTGCATTTCCTCATGTGGGTTGTGGTGCTTTTTTCCTTCCTTGGTAGCTTTGGCTTGGTTTCTCAGTGGGTGGTGAAGTCTCGAGAATTGGGTTGATGAAAGCTGACACCTGACGAGGACTGACCTTAGAACTCGGGTACTCGCAAGATTTTTCTCTCCCATTTATTTTTGAGTTAAATGCGTAAAACTCGAAATGGTGGTTGCTTTTGCCTCTCTCAGTAACGTTTACTTGTTATAAACATGAAAACTGAAACTGTCAAACTTTTACAGGAGCTTCTGATGTCATGCCAGAAAATATGGACTTAATCTTTTGGATTTTCCAATCAGTTCTGTTTGAAATTATCGTAAAGAGATTTCCTTTTTCTTTTCTGTTATTGTTGTCGTTACAATGGCGGCAACTGATCATTTGAAGTTAATATCAACTTGAGACAAGGCCGTCTGAGGTTTCAGGCAATTGTTTATGAGTTTTAATTGCAAAGTCTTCGAATTATGTCTATTTGCAATAGAAGTTTTCTCTCGAAATTGATTATGTAACCATCTTGACTTGGCATAATACGACTCTATCACAGATCATGTATAGGTCATTTTTCACTTGTGATGATTCGAAAGGATGTAAGGAGATTATAAAATCCAAGAGTGGATCGAAGAAAATGGAGCCTAAAATTGAAACTCTTGAAAAACAAAGGTTCCCTAATCGATCTTTGCCATGCAAGTCAGAGAAAGAGAAGATGCTGATGCTCTCTAAAGTGAGTAGAGAAGAGTATCATAGGCATAGTCCAAGTTCATTTCAGCTCTTGAACGTCTTCAAAGAAAATCAGAAGCTGGATCACGTGATTGATTCCTGGTCTAGGGAGCTGACATATGATGGCCAATTTAAAGATATGGAAAAAGAGTTGCTAAAAGGAAATCTTGATCTACAGGAGTCTTTGATCATGCTTGGAAAGTTGCAAAAAGCCTCCAAGTACATGGCTCAGTTGAAGACAAAACAGAATGGGAAGTCACAAAAAGAAAGAATTCACGAAATGGGGAGTGAAGGCAGACATACATTTCGATCTACAGATCAAAACCACTTGACAAGACTTCGAAGGCCACATACTTCGTGTGATGTGTCTTCGAGGGGCTTCATTGACGAGGTTAGAAAAGCAGTTAGGGACAATCTTGCTGGGCAAAATCGTTCTTCAAATGCAACTTCTACTGAGAAGCCTTATCTTGAAGAAAGAAAAAAGAGGGCAGCTTCAACAAGTTCAAGCCAATCGTCGGTATTTCGACCCAACAGCACTGAATCCATTGTTTCTTTCAGATTGCAGACAGCTCAGGAGGAGGTAAAAGGTCCAAATGTAATTGCCAAGTTGATGGGTCTTGATTACATGCCTCAAACCCATTTGGAAAGTGAAAAAAACCTGAGGGAGAGGACAGTTTCTGATATTGAAATGCAGAAGAAAAGGAAGCCTCAAGCCACGATTGCAAAGGATGAGTCTGAGAAAAGGTCTTTGAAGGAAGTGCTTGAATCCATTCAACATAAGGGACTACTAAAAAGAACTCTTATCAAAGAACTTACTTCCCTTTCTCATCATTCCAGTGATTTCCATTCTCAATATAGCTTGGCTAATGATATTCAGCCTATCGTATTAATAAAGCCTCTGCCTGTTGAATGCTTGGAATCGGAAGAGGAACTCGCTTCTATGCCTTGGGAAGATACAGTCTTGAACACAAGTATATTGCCTGCAACGACCAAGATGCAAAGAAGGCTTGCTCCAACATCAACGCAATCCAAGAAAGGATCTTTAAATTTTAGCAAGAACGACCGCAAGACAGAAACTGAAGAGACTTCCACCAGAAGGCACATCCAGGAAAAATTATCTGAAGAACATTCGTGGCTTGCTGCAAAACCATACGAGAAACATGGAAAATTGGTTAACGAGAAAGTAAGGACTGTATCAGCCAACAGAATTGGCAAAAAATTGGAATCAGATGTGTATCTGACACAGAGGTTTATCCACGACGAAGGGCCTAAGGATCCAAAAGCAGTTGCCAGGGGAAAAGAGAAAGTAGTTGCGACAAAATTAAAGGCCTCCAAGAAAATGCAAGCTTTGATTCCCCCTACTCACCAACAGGATGGAGCAGAGAAAACACATATGAAAGCAGACAAGATTCAGAACGACGTCAGCAACAACATGATAGTAGAGCAAAGGGAAATTGTCAAGCGCAGAAGTACTCCAAGATTTCGAGGTCAAGCTAAGCCGACTTATATAGAACAGGGAAAGCCCGAAATTGGATCAGTCATTACCAAAACAGAAACTCCACAGCTGCACAGAAAGACCCCAAAAGCTATCTCGAGACACATAACAGGAGCTGGAATTCACGATTGCAAATATCACAAGACCAAGGACAAGGCATTCAGTGAAGTTAAACCAGCTAAACAGGATGTGAGTCTTCTAATTCTTTCCGAGACTTACAGTGTAATTCTTTTCTGGATATGTCTTTGACGTACAAGAGTCTTGCTTTTGTATATCCCCATTTGACTTGCTCTAAAAATCTAACCAAGTACTGAATACAAACTTACCTTGTCTGTAATTTCATGCAGACTGATGATTCAGTGTGCAAAGGAAATGCTAAGACCACTGATCCCACATTCTATAATGACTCTTTTCTGGAAAAAAGCAATGACACGCCCACAGTTACCTTACCCAAACAGACGGAAGATAATGTCTTGACAATTCAGACTGAAGGTAATTCCTTTCAGGATACATTAATAGTTGTTCTACTAGTGATAAAACTAAATTTCATGTAAAATTTCACCTGATACACGTGCATTCGTCAGGATTGCATCTCTCATTCATTCATTTTTAGCTTGGACTAGACACAACATATTGTATGCAGTTCTTCTAAATACATGATTTTGTAGTTTCTATTTGCTTAGTCTCAAGGCCCAGTATAACCTACGGTCTTTTCATATCCTTATAGATCATTGCAGTGACAGTCGGAGTTCTCTCTGCAACTTTGCTATGCTGAACTGTGATAATGAAAATCATGCTATATCCAAATATTCAGAAGAAGCTGATGGTCACGTCAATCAAATTGAAAAGAGAACAAGCTTCAAAAAGGAATCCCATCTGAAAGATTTGCTTATGAACAATTCTTCTTTTCTAACCCAAGCAGATGAGCTTTTTCATCTAAATTTGTGTTGCTCTGATGTTGTAGCAACTAAAACCACCAAATCCGGAGAAACTGAGATGAGACTGTATTTAGATTATGCAAATGAATTCATTCAACGCAGAAGCCTCCGAGATTCACAACTAAGACATCCTCTGCTTCCATCTTATGTTGGAGGTATCAGAATCCCTTTCACATTAGATTGGTTGCTGGATGAAGTTTGTGAAGGAGTTAAGACTCTTGAAAGCTACTGTGAGCCTGCGCGCAACAACCTTCATAGTGATGATCTGTTTGCAATATTGTACAGAGATTTATGGTGCAAAGAAGTGGTGGGTGGAGTGTGGGAATTAGGATGGAGGAATGAATTTTCTGCCATGGAATCTGAGCTGGCAGTGAATGATATAGAGAAATTAGTTGTAGGTGAATTAATTGAGGAGTTGTTTGAATAATCTTGCGCTTTAACGTTTCAAGTCATTATCAGTTCCTGGAAATGATCGACTTTTGTTGGTACAAAAACTTCAGGTATGGAAAGGATTACGAGCACGTCAGACAATTTTTACCATACTTGACCGCAGGTCCTGTAATTTAGAAGGATTACGATCATAGAAGGCCACTTGTAATTTAGAACATTACCAAAATCACAAGTTTCTTGGTACTTTTCTTCAATTATATACATAAATATTTAGATGGCAATTGCATTTGCAGCCTTATATTCTTGTTTATCATATTATTATATTCACCAAACCCATACACTTGCATCGTTATTATAGCTTAAATGTGGGTCGCACGAAAGAACTGTCAGATTGCTAGTTGCTATGAGCGACCCTGGGGGAACAGTCTTGGACTTGCAGCATATACATTACCTGAGAAACTTGGCTGCGGCCTTGAAGAAAACCAATGTTATAAATACCATATTATAAGTACCATACTAGTAGCGGTGCTAGATGTACTTACGATACAGTACTGTACTAGTATCGGTAAATATTAGATACCATTTTGAATAATTTTTTAAAATTATAAAATAATCCTTGAATTTTTTAAAATACAAAATAGCTCTTCAATATATTGTACTATATAATTTATAATTTTATATCAACCTTGTCTCTAAAAATCATAACAATAGAAATTTGAAATAACAACAATCTATTTATTTCTATTAATATTACTTTTCACATACTTTACATATAAACAATAATCACAATTAATAGGAAAAAAGATCATTTAATCATCATACAAATATAAAACTAAGAATAAACAAAGTATTTAAAATGTTATAATTTTATCATCTAATAATTAATAATTGCGTCAAAGCATCAAACAAACAAAAAATTTCTATGACTCTCTAATTATTAAAACAAGAGTTCGTACCAAACAACCAATTAGAAGTGAAATCTAAAATAAAAATATTTACAATTATATTTATATTGCATATATAGAATTTAACATATATATCAAATATGAGTGAATTAAAATAAGAGAATAAATAAAAACTTGAAACTTCATTCAATCGAATATCCGTTTAAATCGACCCAAATTCTAATTTGGTACAAATTTCTCATTATTGAGCCCATTATCACCATCATTCAAATTCATTACATCAAGTGATATATCGATACTTTTTCATCTAAGATTACCTTCCAAGTCATCCAAGATTACCTTCTAAGTCACTCTTATCTATCAAACTTGATTTCTCAAAAACTCACTCCGCAAAAGATCAATATGGTCAAGGTAAATTGGATCTACAAAATTACTTATTCTATTAAACAAAATAAAATAATTAAAAAATTACAAGAAATTATATTCAACTTAATAATAATAATAACATACATTTCCCAAAGCTTTAATTGTATCAATCAAAGATCAAGTCGTTTAATCTTTTGTGTTCTAATCTATTCCCCTTTTTTGGAATAAATGAATTCAATTGTGTTCTAATTTCTTTCACACTCTATTCCACTTACATATTGACTCAGAATTCGAATTGCAAACCTTTGCAATTCTAGAATAACACTTTTGAATTGATCCCACCAAGCAACTATAAGATAACAAAAGTAACATTATAAATAAAATAAAGTAATGATTAATTTTCAACAAGTAACAAAAATGAAAAAAAAAACTGGATTAAGTTTGTCCCTTTGACAAATAGCAATGCACATCCTAAAATCACCATAAACTTCCTTATAAGTCTCTATTTATGAGTTTAGGAGATCTTATATTTTCTCATAGGTAACAATTGTTGTAATAGTTAATGACATTCTCCTGTTAACTTCAACTTTGTTTTGGTAAAACTTAGTTTGAAATAGACAATATGATTAAAAAATACTCCAATTGCAAACAATAAAGAGTAAAATAGCCTTTCACATCTCTCATTGTTGACTACAAGATAAGGTGTATATAAAGAAGGTCTATTTTCAGATTGAGCTTGATTAGTTACTTCATCCTCTTCATGACTTCATAAAAATAACTCATTATTGCCTCTTTATTACTATAAGTTAGATGAAGTACCTTCACTAGAGACTCACAAACTCGGACAACAAATTGACATTAAGACTAAAATTTATGATCTTCAAGTATCATTCTAAAAACCTTCAATCTAGCATTAGACTTAGCATACTGAGATGCAACTCATTTATCACTTATAAATATTTGTCTTAACTCCTTTATCAAAATAAACAATAAAGTGATAAGAAATTAGTCAAAAATCTTATAACAGCAGGAAGACAGTCACAACTTCATCAAATATCTGAAACAAAATATCAGCATTCCTAATAAGACCATATGCATCAATAGACTTCAAAAACATTATTTTATTTGTAGGATAAATCAAAAAAATTAATAACAGGCTCCTATCTTCTATTTATCCAATTATCACACATGATTGAAAACCATAAGTAACACAAGTCATTCTTTTTTTTATCAAAATAACCTTTTATTTCATAAATAGAACTCCAAAAAAGTTTAGCTCTGTAGTCATCAATTGGAGAAGCTTTGTATCTTGGACCATAAAAGGCAATAATATCTATCATAGACTGATAATAATAAGATCGGTCAGCATTGAATGCTATACCTGAATCGTACCCCCATCTAGCCATTATCATATCCACATTATGAGCTACTTTTCTAGATTGTAAGGCACTGTGGATTGAAGACTGTGCTTCAAGTGTTGTTTGTGATGCAAAAAAATTAGACACATATCTTCTTCTTTTTCTAAAATCACATGCAACATTCTCTTCTTATTAGGTAGGAATATTGCCGCTTTTAGCATCCTCGCTATCATTAGGGATGGCAATCCTGGCTCGGGCCCGATTGGGCCATAGACGAACTAACCTGACTTTTTTTTAAAAAAATTAAAACGATTCATTTTTGGCAAAATGATGTTGTTTTACCCATGCCCCTTCGGGCCTCAGACTAACTTGGACCTAGGCATCCCAGAACTGATCCTAATCTGAGGCCCAGTAAGGCCCAAGGCTCGATCAACCCGGGCCTGACTCGTTAACTTCAGGCCGAGCGAAGCCCGATCCCAATTACCAAGTCTAACCATCATCATAACCATCAAAAAAAGAACTTCCATTTCTATTTTTCTCATGCTAATACTCTTCAAGCAAACTCTACATTTTGCATTTCACATCATGTCTCACTTTCTTACAAGATTTCACATCACTTTTTAACCCCAACTAAATGCTTGTTTAATTTGGTGATTTCCTTACCTTTCAAATGTATGTTACAATACAAATAAATGGTATAATTCTTTATTCCAAGAACTAATCTAGCATAAGACCAAGTTGGATCATTGAATCTTCCTAAACCTGAAGTGACTGAATTATTAGGAGTACTTGAATTTTCCTCCATTTATCTATAAAATGAATAAAGATATATGTCAAAATTAAATTAATAAATTTATTATCAACTACTATCAAAACAATGTATCACTCAACTCTAAAAAAACTACAAATGCACATCTTAGTTTTTAAAAGCATACACAGAATTTGAACTTTGAAAATATACATGTATCTTATATTCAAAGTTAATAGTCCGAGAATCATTTTTACCTACTACTGATGATATGAAAAATATGGAATAAGTTATGTAAAATAACAAGAAGAAATACAACAACAACAACAACTTCTAAACATTTATATGATATAGAAATGCAAGTAACCTTTACTAACTTATATAAATGATTTGTGCAAATTTCACGACTATAACTTATTTTGTGTGATTACATAATTCAACTATAAACTCACAATTATAATCTATTTTGTGTGATTATATAATTCAACTATAACTCATAACTACAACCTTTTTTGTATGATTACATAATTCAATCATAACTATAACTCATATAGTGTGATTACATAATTCAATCATAACCATAACCATACCTATTTTTGTGCGATTACATAATTCAGTAACGATAAACTTACAAGTATAACTTATTATGTATGATTACACAATTCAACCACAAATTCACAACTTTCTAACTTTTTTAATCAGTATTGCAAATTTAATTTTCATTAACTATCATTCTTTTTAGTTTTCCTCCATAAATCATAAAGAATAAATGCACACACAAACACACACACACAAATAAAATAATCCTTAACTTTAACTTTTATATTACAATGAATCCTTTTAATTTGGTGTAAGATTAATTGATTTAGGGAACTAGTTAAATAGTTTAGATATAATGATTAATGAAACAAAAATCAAACTAATTTGTATAATTTAGCTATAATTCTTGAGAAAATAGTTATCATTCAAAAAATTAAAATTTAATTATTGATTTATCTCTAAATTATATAACTAAATAAGGTTCTAAACTTTATTTATTAATTTTGGTTATAAATTTGTAAAATGTAAAGTTGTAATTGATAAAAGTCACAAATTCCAAATACTCAATACTTTATCACCCATGATAATTTTTTTTCAATCTCAAGCCACGAATTTATCAATCCACATTCCATAATTCCACATATCATTATATCATCTATCAAGTATTTAAGTATCACATTAGTGATTCTATTACTACAAGTCTCTATGGCCTATGAAGATTGTAGAAACCAAAAGCCACAATGCACCCTCTATACTCACACCACACGCCACACAAACCACAGGTGACAGGCACATAACTAATAGACAAGCATTTAAAAAAATGTCACCAATCCATTAGCACATTAACTTATTCATCAACCTTCTTTGGAAATTCACACTCAAAGTAGAGGAGGATGGAAGGAGCTGAAGAAGATAAAGCAGGTGACTGCAACACTTGAGCAACAACGACAAGCAGGGACATAGAGTTGGACGAAGAAGCAACAATGGCGGCACGAAAGCAACAACGATGGATATAGACAATTAACGGTCTATAAAGAAGCAACAACAATGGAGAAGAAGAGTCAGAGCAATGATGGTAGGTAGGAGAGAGGTTACAGTGAGTTATTGTGTTTAGCTGGTGCTTTATGGTGTAGCTTAATAATGTTGTAAAGAAATTACGTCAAATGAGTCCATCCAAGAGATTGCCACTTAT
>JAOQMM010000172.1:6744615-6766520 GCA_027563515.1 Erythroxylum platyclados | reverse complement strand
TAACGATGATATTTCTGATAATTAGGTTGAGATTTGTTCAGGGTTCTTTGTGCTAGTTCATGTTGATGAGAGGTTATAGGAAGCTTACCTAAATTCTGATACTCCAATCAGCTTACCGTAGTAGCTATATGACTCAATTGATTCTCTAGATTTTGAATGCTAGCTCTTGTTTGTTGTTGGAATTGTGTGGCATTATTTTGGAGCTGAGTGGTATTCTGAGTTAATGTCCTCATCATTTCTTCTAGTGAAGGTCTTGAACTCAATGGTTGAGCTTGTCTTTGATATGGTTGTTGATAGGAACCTTGTTGTTGTCCTTACTGCCCATAGGTGTTGAATGAGGGATTCTTCCATCCTAAGTTTTGTGCATATGGGTAGCTATGATTCCTTTGTGGTTGACCCAGAAAGCTTCCAAAAGTGTTCACTTGTTCTGTGGATGTATCTTGCAAAGTTGGACACATATCAGTGGTATGTCTTGCCATTGTGCAAATTCCATATACCTTGACTTGTTAAGCATCACTTGCAGCCATTTGCCTAACTAAAGATGTCGACCCAACTATTTGTTGCTCCAATGTAGTAGTACTAGTTTCATTAACCTTCAATGGTCTGGGTTCCTCTCAAATACTGAATTATTGGGAGTTAGTAGGCAAGTTGGAAATTAGATTTCTTGCTTCAATAAGTGTCTTGTCCACTAATGCACCCCCGTTTGCTGCATCTACCATTTTTCTTTCTTGTGGCAGAAGCCCCTCATAGAAATACTAGGTCAAAAGCTGCTCGCTGATTTGATGATATAGGCAGCTAGCACACAACCTCTTGCAATGCTCTCAGTACTCATATAATGTTTCCGCGTGATGTTTTCGAATTTTACAGATCTCCTTTTGAATATTTTTAGCTCGAGACACAGGAAAGTATTTTTGTAGAAAAATTCTTTGCATCTCATTCCAAGTGGTAATTGATCCGGAGGGTAAGTAATAAAGCCAATCCTTGGTAGTTTCTCCCAATGAGAATGGAAATGCCCTCAACTTAATATGCTCTTCTTAGACCCCTACTAGCTTCATGTTAGAATAGACCACATGAAACTCCTTAAGATGCTTGTGAGGATCTTCACCTGGTATACCATGAAAAGTAGACAAAAGATGAATTAGATGACATTTAAGCTTAAAAGCAACATCAATAGTAGGAAAATCAATGCACAATAGTTGATAGTTAACAACCAATTGTTTAAAAGTACGATCATTATTTTGTTTAGCCATATTAGAAGCAGTATCGAAAATGGAATCACTAGAAGAATCGGAAAGTAAATCTAAAGCTATTTGAATTCCTGGTGAAGAGTCAAGTTTTCTATCAAATGATGATGGATCCTCAAAACTTTGTACAATTTATCTTCTAGCTCTGCGTAACGTTCTTTCAAGTTCTGGATCAAATTTTAATTCATGATTATGAGAAGATCATGTAATGCACTGAAACTAACTAAACAAGAAAAGAAATTAACCACAAATAAAAATAAAATAAAACAAATAAATTTAAAAAAGAAAAGGATATTAATTCCCCAGCAACAATGCCAAAATTGACAACATGTCGTAACGCTACCAAAATAACTAGACTAAACTATAGCTAGTGGTAAGTCTAGGTCGATCCCACAGAGATTAATTCTAATTACTTTTCTAAATTCTACATATATATAAAACAAAGGGGTTTGGTTTGATACAAATTAGAAAACATGTAAAATTGAATATGTAAAACTAGCTCAAATTAAACAGTCGCAACGTGATAAAATTGACATATGATTTGAAATCCGTAAAATCCGGTTCTTTGGTTTATTCTCGACCTAAGCACAGTTTTTGCATATGTCATTGAATTAATTTCTTTACACCTCTTTTAAGACTATTGATTGTGAATTAACAACAAGCTCTATTGATTTCGATTTTTCCTTAGGTTATAGTTAATTAAAAAGAGCTCGTTAATTAACCCTAACTATTGGGAAACCTAGAACAAGCTCTCTAAGTTTATTCAGATTAGTGGTAAGTATAGGTCGATCCCACACAGATTCATTCCAATTACTTTCCTAAATTCTATATATATGTAAAACAAGGGTTTGGTTCGATACAAAGTAGAAAACACGTAAAATTGAATATGTGAAATAGGTCAAATTAAACAGTCGTAATGTGATAAAATTGACAAATGATTTCAAATATATGAAATCTGGTTCTTTGGTTTAATCTCAACCTAAGCATAATTTTTTCATATGTCATTGAATTATCGTCTTTACACCTCTCTTAAGACTATCAATCGTGAATTAACAACAAGCTCTGTTAATTTTGATTTTTCCTCAGGTTGTAGTTAATTAAAAAGAGCTCGTTAATTAACCCTAACTATCGAGAAACCTAGAACAAGCTCTCTAAGTTTATGCAGACAACTGCTTTATAAGTGAGAAAAACAGACCAATCTAAGCAATAATCACATAAGCTTTGACAATTTAACTTATGCTATGTTATCCCTAATGATTTAATACCGTTAGTTGCCATATATGACCTTCAACATGACTATTACGTATCGCATTCAAGTTCTAGCTATGGGTTTTCATGAAAAATGATTCAATAGAGCATGAAAATCATTCTCATACAATACCTAAACAATCGGTGCAAGATAACGTAAACAATCCGAAAAGTGGCAAAGAAAACGATACACAACAATGATATGCTTAATGTGCTGCTCAGCCTCGATTGCCCCTCCGAATCAATGTCAGGTAGTTTAGCCTTCCATTTCCCTCTTCAATCTCCAAGAATTAGCAAAGAAAGCTTCTGTCTCCATTAAAAATTGAAGAGAAATGAAGAGCAATGCTAATCTTTCTCTCTCCTCATTTTTCTTCTCTTCTTGGATTTTCTCCCAAATGTAACAAGAATGGAGGCCCCCTTTCAGGGTTTCATTCTTTTCTTTTTATATTTCATTCCAATTACCCTAATTGGAATAAAATATAAAAAGAAAAGAATGAAACCCTGTAATTGGAATGAAATATAAAAAGAAAAGAATGAAACCCTGAAAGGTTTTACCCTGCCCTAAATGTTCGAAATAACCCTTGATAAGTTGAGTTTGGGAGAAGTCCCCAAGCTGTCGTCACGCAGGCCATGATCGTGACCTGTGTCACAAGCTTCTATCATAATAGTGGTCAATTATGCCATGATCGTGGCACTTAATCGTTCTTCTGTCACGATCATGGCATTGGGTTCTTCCTCCAACCTTCTCCAAGTCTTCTCTTCTTTGCTCTAATTCTTCTCCTTCTTATTCCACGAGGACAAGTGAGTGTTAACATCTAGAAGATGACTTAATACATATGCTTTGAAGTCACTTTAACTCCTTCACTTCCAAACTATACCTAAAATCAAATATGAGTCAAAGTAAGTATCCTAAGCATTTCTAAGGCATCATTCACTAAGTGTAGTAAACCAGATGAATCAATATTTAAACACATATCAGATGGCCTTCTTATGCTCCCTCAACATTCGAACCAACCTTTCTTCTTGATCCGAAGTCAACTCTGCCAAAATGATAACTGGTAAAGTCTACTTATCTCCCAAATAGGCATACTTGAGGTGTGTAGGGAGTGCCTTCAGTTCCATGATGGTAGTTAATTGCATCATATTTTAGGGAGTAGTTTGGTATTTGTTTAGTTGTCAATTTGATTATTTAGTGTGTGTCTAGATTACAATTGTGTTATTTTGTTAAATATTTGTGTTTTAAGTGTTTCATGGGATAGAACAAGATTTTAAGCTTCAATGTTGTATATTTGAGGTACCTTGATGAGTTTGCTAGTGTTTCAAGGTTAATATCAAAGAACGGAGGAGTTTTGAAGGGAACGCAGCCTATAACATAGGCCCACAATCGTGGCAGATAAGCCAAGATTATGACAAAAGCACCAAGATTGACCCACAATTGTGGCCTGCATGCCATGATCGTGACAGTGAGCTTAATCAAAGGCCACGATCGTGTCATATAGGCCACGATCATGGCCAGCATCGAGACAGAGCAGGGACGCTTCTAGACTTAAATTTTCGAGGGATTTTTCGGTCTTTTCGAACCCCGAAAAAACCCTAGGTTACCTTAAATAAAAAACCCTATAAGAGGAACATGATGTGAGCAGAAAAAAATTAGTCTTCATTCAGCCAATTTTGGAAACCCTAAAGAGAGAAATAGGAAGAGAAAGAGAAGAGGAAGAGGAAGAAGGAGGATGAAGAAATGGTCTCGACGTGCTTCCTAGATCAGGAGGTTTTCCGTCACTACTGCCTTCCCAGATCATCCATTCTAAGTTTCTATTTGCTTTTTGTTACAATTTTATTCATGTATAAAGTTGGGATGGATTGTATAACGATATATGGTAGAATGTTGATGATATTCTAAACTCTCCTTCGAGATTTTACTTTGATTTAATGTTATCTTAGTGATTTTTATGTTTGAATGATTGGGTGTTGTGATTAGCTACGATTATTGCATATTAGGTGTTCTATTGCATATTCAATAGAACATATAACTAATCATATCAGTAATCGTGTGGAGAGAGATCCCGTGTGAGAGCTGATAGTTTATTAGAGGGCTTAAGATCTAATTAGGGTTGTGGGTCTTTTGTTAATTGAGAGATTGCGAATTCTATAATCTAATTAGTTTTTATAATTTAAGGTTTAAAGGTTATAACTCAAGAAAGAGCAATCAACCCTATGATAGTCTAGAACTAACACCCTGTTAACATATAACCGGCTAGGTTAGCCTTAATAATAGGTAGAATCCCTTTTCTCATAAATTGGTAATTTCTTTGGTTTATTTCCATTGTGCTTGCTTGTTGCTTAATTGTTAATTCCTTCATGTTTAACTTCTAATTTAATTATTTGCATTCAATTTTCGTATTTACTTTCTGTTGTATTGTTTATTTTCAGTTTTATATCTTTTTGGCCTTAGATTTTTAGGATTAGATTATTGTTCCTCTTTGTGGGATCGTCCTCTCTTATACTACACCTACGACCCGTACACTTGCGATATTTGAGGGCTAAATATTATGACTTGACCGAGTGAATCGATAAACGAAATCGAAGTGATCATTCCACTTTAGGTGCTTGCACTTTAAAGGTTAATAACTTCTGGTGAGATTTGGACAACTGCATAGAAGCCAAATCATACCTTTTGGGAGAGTGCTCTAACAAATCTAATGTAGCTACAATTTCCATCAGCTCTTCTCCCACTTCAACATCATTATTGGCTTCTGCTTCCATATGCTCAGTCAAGACTGTTTATAGATGATCCTTGCAACTTAATTTAAACATTTCCTATAGCAGAGGATCAATCACATCAACAGAGAAGAAATAGTGACCATCATGAGGATGTTTTAGGGCATAAAAAATGTTAAAATGAATCACTTCCCCATCAAATTCCATCGTGAGGGTGCCCTCACGAACATCTATCTTAGTCCAAATCATATTGAGAAACGGTCTCCCCAATAAGATAGGTATTGGATTGTATAAAGTGTCATCATTCTTATCAACAACATAAAAATCCACAAGAAATATTAACTTATTCACCTGCACCAAAACA
Source organism: Erythroxylum platyclados (assembly GCA_027563515.1). Classification (NCBI taxonomy): domain Eukaryota; kingdom Viridiplantae; phylum Streptophyta; class Magnoliopsida; order Malpighiales; family Erythroxylaceae; genus Erythroxylum; species Erythroxylum platyclados. The sequence continues at coordinate 6,760,946 of JAOQMM010000172.1, read as the reverse complement.
TCCTCAACCATATCATTAGAGTAAACGTTAGTGCGGTCATCTAATTATATGATAACACTTGTTTCTGTCAAAGGGAAAAAATTCAAGGAAGCATAAATTGAAAGAGGCATAAAATTAATTGATGCTCCCAAATCCAATATAGCTTTATTAATCAAAATGTTACCAATTTTTGCAGGGAATAGTGAACATACTTGGATCTCAACATTTTGGAGGCATCTTCTTCTTAAAAACAACAGACACGTTCTCACCCATCATCACCTCTTAGCTTTCTCTTATGTGTACATAGTTACTTAAGGAATTTTGCATACCTCGGTACTTGCTTAATTGCATTGAGCAAAGGTATATTCACTTCCACTTTCTGGAAAGTCTCTAATATCTCCTTGTCTTTCAAGTCCTTATTCAATCTTGTCAATCTGCTAGGAAAAGGTGGAAGATTAGTCTTAATGATATTAGGGCTTTCGAAGTTTACCTTTATACTCGATGAAGGGTTTTCTTCCTTTCCCAACTCCTTCTCGATTTCTTCTTCATTAGCAATCCTCGGTAGAGTTCTCTTGGGAACCTTAATATCCTTTATGCTCCTCAGGGTTATAGCACCAACTTTCTTCGGGTTAACCTCAAGTTGAGATGGTAATTTTCCTCCACTTTGTGATTTTAGATGATTGAGCCTCACTGCCATCTAACCCATTTGGTTTTCCATGTTTTGTATGCTCGATTTTGTCTCCTGTTGAATCTATCATATACCCTGCTAAAGCTGCTGCTGTATAATCTGTTGAAACTGCTACATATTCTGTTGCAATTGAAGATTGTTAACAGTAAAGGTCTTGATAAGGTCTTCTAAAGATGAACCTAAATTGGAAGAAGAGACTTATGGCTTAGGTTAAAATTGTTGTGATCCTTGTGACCTATTTTGGAAGTAATTTTGCTGCCTGTTCTCTCCGTAACTCAAGTTGGGATGATCCCTCTAACCTGGGTTATACGTATGCTAGTACGGGTTATACTGATTAGGAAAATTCCCTACTGCAACATTCACATATTCCATACTTCCCTTTTGTAGTGTTGGACACTCATCAGTCGAATGGATCGTGATTGAACTTATTCCACGTGCTTTTACTTGTGCTTGTCCAACTGCAATTTGTCTAATAAAATATGTTAGCTCATATAAACGATGTTCGATAGATGAAGTATTTACCTTGTTTACACGTTGAACATCGTTACGAGTGCCAAATTGTTGAGTATCCACATGCTCAAGTATAATCCTGGCTTCGATGAGAGTCTTCTCACACAGTGCCCCACCACTCGCTACATCAACTAAAATACTCTCCATCAGTAATAACCCTTCATAGAAATACTAGATAAGGAGTTGTTTTAGAATGTTGTGGTGCAGACAACTAGCATATAGCTTCTTAAATCGTTCCCAATACTCATAAAGGGACTCTCCATTATGTTGCTTTATGCCATAGATTTCCTTCTGAATACTTGCTGTCTTAGATGATGGAAATTATTTTTCCAAAAATAGTCTCTTCATTTTTATCCAAGTGTTCACACTCCCAGCAGGTAAATCAAACATCCAATCCTTCGCTGCATTTTTTTGTGAGAACGAAAAAGCCCTCAACATGATTTTCTAGTCTGTTAATCCTGGAGGTTTCCTGCTCAAACAGACCACATCGAGCTCCTTAAGATGCTTATGTGCATCCTCACCAATAGGACTATGAAAATTAGGCAATAAATGTATTAATCCAAACTTAAGTTCAAAAGTAACATGCTTAGCAAAATTAGGAAATCTAATGCATAAAGATATTTGTGTTAAGTTTGGTGCTTCCAACTCCCTTAGCATTCTCGATTTTTCCATTGTTTCTTCAGATTCAAGTTCTAATTCTACTTTCGAAGTTGTTCTTGTTTCTCTTCTCAATCTTCGCAATGTCACAACGTTATAATCATTTTATCAGACAACTTCTGTAAAGTTGTCCTCTGTACTTATATTGCATCATTATTAGGACAGATGAAGAATGTGCTATCTTATAAGGATTTAAAGGACATCAAATGGTAACTCGAAATCCTTACTGTCTTATAAGATCTTCATTGTACAACAGACAATACGTGAATTTGGTGAGACAGATTATTCCAATAAAAAACCACCAAAATCTAAAATGTCTGAGACTTCCACATATACATTACATACTAGACATGATGATTGAAATAAATATTAGTGATACAACACTCTCAGGGATTAAGTATATAACGTATAGGACAACAGCAAGAAAACAAAGAAAAATAGTTGTACTGTTACAGATGCATGCTCTAACAGTAGACTAGTAGTTTAAAATGTTAGGTACAGCAGCAAGGAGATGGAGCCGTTAGAGATGGTGGTCATGTTGGTGAAGAAGGCCAAAGTTGAGCACTCTTAACCTTGGACACACTTGCCAGCACTCCTGAAGGGGTCACGTCCCCTATGACTATAACTTTCTTTGTATCCAAATCTACACTAAATGATGTCACTCCTGCATTAAAATAATGGAAATCGCTATCATCATCTCTTACTGATGTTCCTTAATGAAAACGAAGAATGTCATGAGTTCAGCTATTTGCTGGAGGCTTAATGAACCAATAATGGAAACTTGAGATAAATTGATTAACATAGTGATGTGTTTCTGCCGTTAAACAAACAGTTCTGGACACTAAAACTGGAGACTGGAAGCTTACCTTCCATTTTTGAGATATGTTTTCTCACTTTTCCTTCACAACCCTTGCAGTGGATTGACACCTTCAAAACTACAACCTGCAAAATTTTGTCGTAAAGAATATATACCAATCATAATGAGAAAATTTGTCTACATTCTTGGATTTGATTAGGAAGAAATGAACCTGGTCATGTGAGCGAGCCGAGGAAGATGATGCGAAAGCAGGAGACTCAGTTGAGATTCCATGCTTGAACTTTGATTCTTTATAAGGAATCAGTGCAGAAACATAACCAGACCCATAACTCAAATCACGAGAGCGTGCTAATGACGAAGATCTCAAAGCAGGAGATTGACAGTAACTTGGACTTCTGTGAACGGGCTTTGCATGATGACTAGGAACCAACGCTGAGACCTGATCAGAATCAGAAATCCAATCTATATATGGAGCATCCTTATCTCTAAGAAGATACCTTGAAGAACTATGCGCATCACTTTTTCTACGTAACTCACTTTGTTTAGTTAAATTATTACCATCTCTAGTACCGGTTGCAAAGCTTTTCCTGTGCAAATAGCCACTCTGCTTAGCAGAACTACTCTTTCTGATCTTTTCATAAAGGATCCTGGGATCAATAGGCAATTCATGAGAAGAACAAGGAGTACAAGGTATTGAGGTAAGGCGGTCTACGGGTCTGGTGGCCTTGCGGACCATGGACTTCTGGTCTGTGCTGGAGCATACTGCTGTTGAAGCTGGTGAAGCACAGAAAATATACGTCCCTTTCATGCTTGGATAGTTTGGAGACAGTGAGAGAGGGGAATAACTTACAAGCAATGGCTTAGAGAATAAGTATTCCTTAAAGACTTACAGCTGTAGCAGGAGTACAAATCTCGTGGGAAAATCTCCCTCATGAGGGCAGCTAAATTGTTTCTAGATTCGGTGGATGCTAGGAGACACAGAGAGATCCAAGGACATAAAGAAGGAAGTTGGAAAATTATATAAAAGTGTGATTAATCTAAATTCAGGACCTTCAAAGTTGTGAGTGACTTCAAAGTCTTTGACGTGGGGTTAACGCCCCTTTGTTTGCTTCTCGTAGGAATAGTTGCAAAGGTAGCTGTCTACTTCTATTATATAAACATTATTGTTGTCATGAATAGTAACCAGGCAACTCAACATCATAGGCACGTATGCTTGTGTTATATGTGCGAATGGGTTGAAAGTCATAACCCAATCATGTAGCTTCATCATTATAAATCATATCAAAGAGACGATAGGCCTTTAGCCCTGAGGCAGCAAGGAAAGGACAAACCAATTCCGATAAAATTCAACTTCCAAGCTACAGTTTTCTTCTGTAAATCAAGCAGCCGCAAATACAAGAGTTTTTGCAGCGTCCCTAGGCTTTTTGGATCCAGTTGTACAGTCTCTTGATCATAAATAGCATAGATATGTCCTTGTACCAGCTGACTTGTATTACACATCTCATGATAAGCACTTCTTTTTCCTGCTTTTGTGAGCATCTGCTATCTTTCTTTTTCTTCTGTGGCTTTATCCTTTCCATGCATATAACGAAGTATTTTAAGTTGTGGTGGATCTAATACAGTATCAATCAAAACAATTGTTTTTGCAATCACGCGTCTAGAGATGTGGGACTTTAATTTAGTAAATGGCATCAATTTGACATCTTTCTGTACGATGAGAAGGTCTTCTGTTTTTTCAATTGTTCATATTCTTTTAGCAATATTCTAAGCCCTTCCTTCGCTTTAAACCTCTGTATTAAACTACGCTAATTGCTAATACATTACTTCACGTTCTTATTGCAGAAGAGAACTCTGTCCCTTGACAGTGTTTGACCTTTTCACATCATCATTTTCCATAGGTGTCTAATATGTATATATAATTTTATTGTCGTGGACCGAAAGTAACACATTGACATTAAATTAACTATATCTGGTAATTGGTCAGTATACTTGTTTTTATGGCATGATTAGTTACACAACTCCTTGATTTGCTTAGAGAACAGGTTTAAACATTCGTCAGTGAGTGGTTTGCCCCACCTTACAGAAGAGTTGCAAGTCATTTGATTTTGAAGTAACAAAAACAAAAAGAGAAAGGGACAAGGGTATACAAGTTGCGTTATAGATGGTTGGAGCTTGATAAGGACACACCAACTAAAAGCTGCTACATAAGCAAATTTTGGAAGTATAAGAAGGTTGCCAAATCCATTATATAAGTGCCTATCAAATTAACATCACACGCACTGAATATTGCCACACTCAAAGCGAGTAATAAGGTGATGGTACATAAGGTACTTAATCCAAGAAGCTATGCAATATAAGATCGATAAAGAGTACTTAGGAATGCTTTAAATATTAATACACTTCAACTTAACCCAACCATCGTGTTAGAGTAACTCTTCCAACTTCTATTCTTCTACAATTGTTGAGAGTTTAAGAAAGAATTTTTTATTGAGCAAATTAAGTCATATACCTTTATAGTTTGGATAATTTTTATATAATTTAAATTTTAAAAAATAATATGTTGACAAATTTTGAGATTGAAATTCTCTTCCATCTGTCTTTGATAAGAATTAGTAACAATGAGTGCTAAGTACCAGGCCCTACAATATATAGTCATTTTATATGACTTGTAACTCTAACAAGTAATAATTATGTCATTTCATTTTATCTTTCTATGCTAATTGTGATGATATGCTTCTATTTCGACCTTTTTGCCTTTATTATAAACAACATTGTTTAATAATTTGAAACGAATTTATATTAGAATTATTTCATATAAAATAACTTTATAAGGAAACGATATTATATTCATACTCATTGTTAATTATTTTGATAAAAACTAACGAAAGAGGACATGTGTTTCAAAACTTACTAACACAAGGGTACTTATTTATAGAAACCACCTAACTATAAGCAATTATTATTTCTTCTTATTTATTCAATAATAGGTCAACAATTTTCTTTTATTTGAATTCTAAATTTCGATATGTGATAATTATAAGTGCCTTTAACATAATCGTGGTGAAAGTAAAACTCTCTTATATTTAGGAGTGAAAAACATAAAATATTTTATCAAGTATAAGTAGACTCATTTTTTTAAAATTTGTTGACATAATGCAGAAGTAACTTATTTTAATCTAAGAACATAATCACATCAAATATAATTTAAAATTTGAAGAAAACTTCAAAAGAGATTAAATATTAATAAAATAATGAAAAATAATGAAAGTTAGCAATTTATGCCATCTTACAACTATTTATAATGAAAATTAGCACTTTAACATAAAATTTACTTAAAACAGAACCCTAAAATATGAATTTTATTCAAAATAGAACTCTAAAATATGAAGTTTATTTATGATAGAATACTAAAACTATTAAATTTATTTGAAATAGAACTATGACAACTTTGGGTATGAATTCTTGACTGTTTCAAATGAATTTGTATATTTTAATACCTCATCAGTTACCTCCACTTGCAAAGAACTCGACCTTGAATTATGATCAAAATATCCAAACTTAAAATCAAACAAATAAAGTCAAATATTAACAACATTGAATGTAGGATTGATGTTACCCATCTACAATGGCTATTGAACGACATAAGTATTATCGTTGATCTTTTATTGTGATCTTGAACATTCCATATTTCTTTACCTTCAATTTATGATGTCCTTTAACTATTGGATTCTTGCTTAAGAATAAAATAACCTCATCTCCAACTTAAAACACTTGAGCTCTTTTATGTTAGTCAACATAATAATTATACTTTGCATTGACTCTTTTAAGTTTCTATTTCACCTCCACTTGAACTTCTTATGTCTCTTTGGATAACTTTCTAGCACTCAGATTCAAATTAGTACCTTAGGCAATTTAACAAACTCAAAAATCTAATTAGCTACTTAATATAAACTATAAAAAATAGGGAACAACCAATGGAATGATGAATAATATTGTTATAGACAAATTTGGCTTGACCACTAAGAAAATCTCAATTATTTGGCTTGTCATGACATACTCATCTCATCAACTTACCCAATATTCTATTCACCACTTCTATTTGCCCATTAGTTTGTGGATGAATGGTGCTATTATATTTAAGAAAAGGACTAAACACATCTCACAAAATTCTCCGTATGTGACTCAAGAACTAGGTATCACAATCAAATATAATTTTTCTTTTTCTATAGATGATACAACTAAATAACCATAATTTGCTATGAACAACAACAACATTATATGTTTTGGCATGCGGACCTCATATGTATGGAAAAAAATATGCAGGTTGCATTGTTAATAGAGTTAGATTTTACATAAAAGAGCATGACAATTACCTTAGAAGCTAAAATTGTGGCTTTATTGTTGAAGAACAACATAAGGATAATTTTATTAACTTCTATAGTGTTATCTTTGAAATAATTGAGTTATATTACATTAAGGATAAAAAGGTTTTTCTATTTAAGTACAAATGATTTAATCTTGGTGACAAAAGGATTAACATAAAAATGAATGTCAATATTACTGATATTAATGTTAGTAACACATGTTATGAAAATGAACCATGTATGCTTGCAAGTCAAATAAAACAAGTATTCTATCTCAATGACACTATATTGGGTAGTAATTGGAAAGTTTTGCAAAAGTTTAAAAACCAAAATCTTTTTGACTTTTGTGAAAGGGAAAATGGTCAAATGATTGAAGATGGTGATGAAGTCTATCAATAGATTGAATTGCAACAGAATAATGTAGTATTCAAACTTGAAGATGAGGACATATCATCATTCTATAAGAGAGTTGTTGATCCCAATATAATAGAAGCAGTCAAAGTACAAAACAATCTTATTATAGGAAGGGATGAAGATTAGGATGAATTATATAACAATGATGGTACTTTAACTGAATATAATAGCAATAAAGAGTCGAATCATATACAATTAATGATGATAATTTTGAATATCTTGATTATAACGACTAAATGTATATTGATTATAATGATTGAATGTGTTATGAAAGTATTATTTCTATTTTCTTATTGTAATGTTAGCTACATTTATCATGATAATGCAATTAATGATGATTGAATGTATCGTGATTATGATGATTTATTGTGATGCATGAAAATGCCCTTTTTATTGTCTTATTGTAATGTTGGTAACATTTATCTTACTAATGCAATTAATGTTAATGATTTTGAAGATCTTGATTATGATGATTGAATGTATCTTGATTATAATGATTGAATGTATCATGAAAGTGATCTTTATATTATCTTATTGTAATGTTGGTAACATTTATCTTACTAATGTGATTAATGATGATGATTTTAAAGATCTTGATTATGATGATTAAATGTATCTTGATTATGATAATTGAATGTATCATGAAAGTGCTATTTCTATTGTCTTATTGTAATGTTAGTAACATTTATGTATTTTTTTTATAGATATCTAACATAATAGCACCTGGTAAAAACAAAGAGAAGAAGGTGGCTGCTATAAAAATTGTAGAATGGAGGAATGTGCAACTTCATCTAGATCAATCAGTTGATGCTAGAAATTCAATTCCTAGCCAAAAATAACATTTTACCTCAAACAACAATGAAATTAGTCACACAAGTTTGAAATTTCTTTATACCTTCAAATGAATATATATATATATATTCAAATATATTTCTTTTTTCTTATCATATTTTTTGTAATAGGAAATAGAACCTCTTCTAGTACATTGTCGTAACAAAGCAACAACAATATTTCACCTTCAGGTATTACACAACAACTTCATTCTGCCTTAAACAACAATGAAGCTATTAGTGCAGGTTTATTAATTTTTAATACTTTCTACTAAACTTATACTCAAATACATATTTATATATTCTAAATATTTTCTTATCAGTATTCATTTGTTGTCAACTTCCAATGCTAGTACTGGAAAAAGAGGTAGAGGTAAAATTAGATATTGTGAATTGCAACAAATGAATGTTGCAATGAATTACAAGTTATCAATGCAGATTAATGCTTAGCAAGGTCATCTTGTAGTCAAGGTTCAATCTACAAAATTGTTAAGTGATTTGAGTATTGTTGCAAGAAGAGAATTACGTTGTTTGAAACATGTTAAAGACTTGAAGGAAGACAACTTGCTTGAAAATCCATTGGAAAAAGTTACAGTAATTATACAATATGTTTAAATTTATGCAATATTGTTTCAATGATTTTGATAGTAATTACATTTTTACTTATTGTTCGCAGTTGAAATTAAATATTGTAGATATTGAGAACCCAAATGTTTCATACTGTGTTACTTTATTATTAAAATAAAGGACAAAAGATTGTCATTTCAAGTTGCATAAGTATTATAAGTCTTTTCCTTTTAATGCGGAAGCACGAAGCCATATTCCTAAAAGAATGTCTGAACAAAATTGAAATAGTTTGTGTGACTATTGGTTTGACCTAAAAGTTTGGGTTTGTTTTCTTTGCCTTTACGTTTGCTTGCATTAATCTTGTCAGATTATTTAAAGGCTAAGCTATATTTTTCTTTGATTTAGGAAAATTGTAAGAAGGCAAGAGTGAGTTGATAAAAAATGAAAACACCTTATAATCAAGGGTCCAATTCATTTATAGTTGTTTGAAATAAATTTGTAAAATCTGTGTTGTAAGTTATACTTTAATCAATAAACATTAAATAATTAATTGTGCTTTGATTTTTTTTTTCATAAAACAGAGTGAGAAGGGACGACATGGATAAGAGTATGATAGAATCACACTATATAAAGTCACTCACTACAAGGAAGGTAAACGATGAGTGTCACAAGAAGTAGAAAACAACTATGTATGTATAAAAGTTTGTTCAATATTTTTGTTCGTTTATTAATACAATAGTAAGTAGTAATATATAGACTGAATATTGGTTTTCTTCTTTTATTTTATAATAAGATGTAAGAGACATCAGAGAAGTTTAAGTTTGAGGGGAATGAGCTTAGTACGGATAAGATTTTTGAGACAATACTTGGTACTCGTTCGGGTTATGTGAAAGAAATTGGCTACGACCCTAAACTAAATATTTCAACCTCTATATATAAGACTATGATTGAATAACTCCAAGAGGAAAACAACAATCTTAAGGTCACATTACAAGCTGAAGTAATCAAGAGAGAAGAAACTTGAGCTAAATTAGCAAAACATGATATATTATTCAAAAGGTTACTTGAATTATGATAAAAATGAAGAGGAAAGTGAAAGGTATTAATTATATCACTTATCCTTATTCTATCACTTCCCATATATACTTAATTTAATTTTAATATTTTTTCTCGAATTACAAAATGGATGAAGATGCAAGTGATGAGAGATTATATTGTGAATAGTGAAGTTATGTGATTTTTGCTTTAATTAGAACCAAATACTTAGTGTATCAATTGTCTCACAATACTTTTTGTTTATTTTAACCAACCTTGTTATTTGTTACAGGTCCATGGACTTGGATAACACTAACTAGTCGTTACGGTTATACTCAAATATTTTTGTAATTTGAGCATCTTTGTCAGTATATAAGACATATTCCAATTTATAAAGTGATCTCTTTATTTATTGTTTTATTTATAAGAATTGCTAGAACTATCATTAATATCTTGTATAGGAATAAATGATAATCCTTTAATATTATATTACTTTTGTTGATACAATTTGATGATATTTATATAATTTTACTTTATATATGGAATGTTAGACATTTTGACTTAATAATATTTCTCTAAGATTTAATTTTATAATAATAACCAAATAATTCAAAATAAAAAATATATTGATATATTATAAACAAAACGTATTGCTCAATATCATGGATTAAAAGTCTTTCCTTATGAAATTAAAAAACAAAGTTAAAGTTTTTTAGTTACGAAACAAAAAATGTAGCAAATAACATATTGCTACATTATAAAAGATGTAGAAAATAATATATCACTACCTTATAAAAAATATAGCAAATAACATATCGTTGTGTTATAAAAAATGTAGCAAATACTATATAGCTACGAAGGAATTTGTTAATCATTTAGCATAAAATTTTTCCCCTCCAATGTTGACTTATATTAGGCATTACATTTTTTAGTGCTTTAGCTATGAAACCATTTTGTAGCTAATACTTTTTGTCTACAATTTTTGAAAATGTTATCTATAATTTTCAACAACAGGGACTTATTAATGCTTTATATAATGAAATAGAAACATCATAAATAACCATAGATGATGTTTTTGGAACAATTGGCTAGGTTTTTTTTTCGTAGCCTATTATCTACTTTGTTGTAGTGTTTCCTCTCTTTAAGAATTTCAATATAGTCAAAGAAGCCTTCTACCTCTGCTAATCAATCTAATAACACCTCTATATCTAAATCACCACTAAATGCTTTTATATCTACTTGTAGTTTGTATCATATTCTCTCTACCACATCTTTGATGAACAATTTCCTCATCGCTAGAACTATTGTTATAATCCCATGGTCCAAGATTTCACTTATATTACGAATTAGCTCCCTATTTTTGTAAATTACTCTCAAAACTTTGAGTCACCTATGAACTTTGTTGTTGGTATTGTTGGCCATTGTCAAAAGAACAAACTTTGAGTTTTCAAAGCTTAGTACCACCTGACGTAGTATGAAAGCAGTCTATTCAAATATAATAATTAGAAAATACACCAAATCTAATTTAAGATTTAAAATAAAAGAAATCATATTTATTGATAAAATAATGAAAAACAATGGAAGTTAACAAGTTCCGCCATCTTATAGCTATTTGTAATAAAAAATAATACCCTAATATGAAATTTACTCGAAATAAAACTCTAAAATATAAAGTTTATTCAAAATAGAATTCTAAAATTTGTTTGAAATAAAATCGCAGGGACTTTAGACAAAAATTCTTGGTGGTTTTAAACATGATTTGTACGTTTTGATGCTTCATCACTTGTAACTTGACAAATACATATACACATTTCAATTTTCATAATGAAATATCAAATTTATTGTAAAAATATGAATCTAATATTAAAATCAATTAATTTATTTTACCCTTTCTCAAAAAATAATTATTACTTTTACTGCAAGATCTCCATTTAATTTAGAAAAGTTTTCACTGGATGTATTTGGGCTAAAGATATTAAAAAAAGTTAACATTGGGCTGATGTTTGTAGAAGGAAAGAAGCCTAAAGAAAAGGCCTATTGAAGCCTCAGACTGGTTGATAACTGTGGAAATAAAATCGAGCGAGAAGTGGAGTGAACAAGAATAGCAAGCCCACATCCCCACTTAGTAGCATTCTTCTTACTCAACAAACAATGCACTAACCGATTAACGTCAATGGTTCCCACGAAGAAACATATCCTCCATCCCATGAATAAAGCAGGAGAGTATTTGAAACTATTTTCAGCCCTCCAATCTATTTGATTGTAATTTTATTGATCTTTGCTGCTTTTGTTAAAATATATTCATGCTTTACTATGTTTACCAAACCTATTATATTAGGAAAACATATGACGACCCCAAAGATAATTCTCTGCATTGGTATTCAAAACCAATACAAAATGTTCATTTGCAATCTTGTACTGTAACCGTGTAACCTATCAATCAAAGCTAACGACAAAATCATCGCAGCCCTTTTGTCAAACCTTAACAAGAAAGGATTGTTTGGGGACTTGTGTGTTCGCGTTCCCATGCTTCGACAGTTACGCTGGTCCTTCCATTTAATGTAATGTCACAGATGGTTATGTTCTTTTTCACACTGTAATTGAGATGACTTCTTGGGTAGCATTTATATTGGGTGTAACTTCGTATTCTTAAGAGTATTTGGGACCATTTCGTAAATTTCAATCAATTCACTTCCTCAATTTGAAAAATTTTAAAGAAACTACCTCTTGTTCTTTTGCATAAGGAAATTGAATATACTTGATAAAATTTTATTATTAGTTCGATATTATTGATAATGACATTGCCATATATAATTTAATCTTATGAAATTGGTCAAAACAATTTTAGTATAAATAACGAAAAGGATTTATTAAAATTTGGATATTAGTAAAGAATGAGATCTTTAAGACTATGTTTGGTTAGACGTAAGGCTTTTAATGGAATGGAATAGAATGAGATGATTTATAATGAAATGGAATATAAATAAATGCAATATTAGAAAACTGTTATTTGGGAGGGATGAAAGGGTTCATAATGTAATATAGTGACATGTTGTTTGGATTAAAGATTTATAATATAATATAGTGTAAAGTTGTTTATCATTTTACATTCCATCCTAAACTCTAAACTCCCAAATCGGAGGTTTTTCATTTTTACTGTTTAGGATGGAATGAGATATAATATGAAACTATCGTCTTCCATCTCATTTCATTCCATTTTATTATAAATCCTCTTCCCAAACGATAGAATAATATTACATTCTATTCTATTCCATTAATAATCCTCCAGCCAAACATAGTCTAGCTTCTTTGAACTAATAAAGTTTGATGGCAATAAGTAGTATAGAAAAGCAAATTTTGTAATTACCAATTAGAGTTCCAAAATAAGTAGCCTTGGCAATGCATGTACGCGTATGTCTGAAACCGGGCAAGTAAATGCACACAGACTTCTTCGTTAGTGTTGATTTCACTTCACTTACACACGCTCTGGTATTTTCACATCGTGAGTTTGATGCCTCATCTATGTCTGAAACCAGGAAAGTAAAAGCACACAAACTTCTTCGTTAGTGTTGATTTCACTTCACTTACACACGCTCTGGTATTTTCACATCGTGAGTTTGATGCCTCATCTTAAAGGAAAGCTCCTGTGTTGACAAGGGTGATAATGATAGAGATAACACGGCAAGTCGTTTTCAAGAATCTGAACATACAGACCCACGTACCAAATTTTCTCCTCATACCATTTCAGGTTGATTTGTAAGATGGGAGAGTAATGATCTTAAATTGATCGACTTACGCCGCATTGATCACCGAACTTGACCTAAGTCAAGAAATTTTTTTAAATATACAACTTAAACTTGATGTTGGTCCCGGTAACGCCTCACATTAGCAACTAGTTTCGTGATGTACTGCAATTGCCAAATGTTGCTTTCGTGCATATTTTCTTGACGAGGGACGAACAACAAAAGTCATATGTTCAGATTCTTCGACCTACTGGAATGTGTTTCTCACGATGCCCTACGCGTAGTAGTAACAGACTCTTATCTTTGAAATTGGATACACGTCTGTCCCTTTGATGTAAAAAGATAATACGCTGTTTTTCTACTGAAATTGTGTATTTGCGTCAATTTGCATTAAATTCCAATCAATTCACTTCCTCAAACTGAGAGTATAATTTCATCTATATTTTAATGTTAAATGATGATTGTCACTCGTAGTCCAATGTTTTGAAATTAGCCTCTAACTTCTACTATATATATTAGTAATTTATAATGAATGCACTGTACAATTATGTCCGAAGATTTTGAATGCCTTTGTTAAAGTCAAACCCAAAGGGACCCAACTGAAGTAACCAGCTGTTAAGTTAACATGTAAGTCCATAAAATCGTCTAAGAACTAAAACCAGGTAAGAGGAAAGCAGGTAACACTGACTTGTTCAAAGCACATAGGGTCTTATTCCAATGTTTTGCAGTTAATTGTCCATGGTCTATATATGTAACTGCTTTAACAGTAAAACTCACTTCATAGATGTAGCTAGCTAGCTATATCCGCATGCAGGACACAACAAGATTGGCATACTCAAAAGTTTAAAGAATCCCCACATACATAAGGTTAGAGGTTGAAGTTGGTGTCGCACTATGACTTCTCAACGTTTCTATAACGAATTACTAACAGCCAAAACAATCGGAGCCACATGAATATATTGTCTTATTAGTCAATTGCAACGGGCCATTGGCATTGCAACTTGCATGGGAGTCAGCCATGATGCGGTCAGGCAATTTTTGTTTTTATTGATCGCCGGCCGTTAATTTTAATTAGTCATTAAAAAACAAATTACAAGTAGAGCAGTCACATCACTGTCTCGAATTCTGACTTCTGATGTAAATCTTATGTGCCGGCTTTCTCGAAATGTTTCAGCAAGTGGGCATATGTATCTTTTGTATTTAAATATGTTAGATATATATAGTTCCAATTTAGCTGGAGTAAAGAAATTAAAGGGAAATATATTGTATCAGTATAAAAGACCTTTCACACTTGAAAGAATCTTCGAATTTCAGGAAAAGCTGAGAGGTAAGCATTGAAGCTGATATTTCAACTGTTGCATTCGTGTTTTGATTTTTTTGTCTGAAAGGGAAGACGAGCTGATATATTCGCTTCTGGAAGCGCATTCTTTGGCTCCATAGGTAATATCTTTGGACATAAATATGATTTCTGGAAACATATGAATGCATTACGCGGTTTTGTTGGTGAAATTGGATTCGATTTGAGATTTCGGAAATACATAGCACATTGTTTCATGAAAAACGTATGATTTGTTTCATCTAAACAAAGCAGAGTTTACATTTTTCTTAAAAAGGAAGAGATTTTACTAGCGTTCCCATAATCTGTACAGCGTAAACATAGAAGGCAGTTCGCGTGTTTTAAGTGAGAGTTTCTAGAAATGTAAGGCATTAATTGGATTAGGCAAAAACTAACAGAAATATGTGGCTAAGATCTTCTTTCTCAATAATTCTGTTTTACATTTAATACGATATCGTTTTTGTAAATTCTACACACAGCGTGATATAAGTTTTATTATAAAATAACGTTATATTGGGTGCAAGATAAGGTTAGAGAAGATTAATGGAAATAAAAAATTTGAACTCAAAATATGAAAACAAGTTTGGAGTTAGAATTTTGATTAAATAGAAGTAAATATATTTTAAAAGGTAAGCTTTAGAGCAACCAATAAGGTTATTTCTTTGTAACTAGAAAATTTATTTTAGCAGGGGGAAAGGTTTTTTTTTTAAATTTTGTCCTTTATTTATAATTTACAAATGTTTTTTACTATTATCAATGAATTTCTTCTTTTCCCCACAATTAAGACGCCTTATCATCCTTTACAATAGCATGTATTATAATATCAAAGAAAGAATAGTGTTATTTAATAACATAGTAGAAATTGCAATTAGTGAAAACATGATGAGGAAATATAAAAACAAAACTACATGCTTGTGAAACTGAAAACCAATAGAAAGGACAAAATCAAACTTGAGTCGACGGAGCCCAGCCGCTTCCGCTGCTGCCTATAGCAGTAAAGGAAGAAGTGACAGAGACCTTCCATGACCTTGGTCAGCTACATTACATGCCAGAGTTATAGCTAAGTTGTGGATGACTGGATAACTATAGGCGGGTACTTTTTCGGTGTAAGTAACTGTATTGCTGAAATTGGGTTACAATTTAATTAGGCACCATCCTCTGTACGTTCGGTCTTAAAGCGTTACCGTTGCCTTGAAGAGAGGCAAGTATATTATGAATCTTCCATTCCATTTGACTAACCAGTTTTTGGAGAAGAATGGTGTAGTAGTCAATAATGAACATCTTTGAGCCAAAATTGGAACAGTCTTTGTATAGATAATAAGGATAATTTGGTGGGCGTGCGATGCGACTTTTACAAGTCGTTAAGCTTTTCATAATAAAGAAACAGAGTA
>JAOQMM010000172.1:6727468-6738156 GCA_027563515.1 Erythroxylum platyclados | reverse complement strand
GTCTGTTAGCTTTTGGTGCTTTTGTTCCTGTATTTGCTCCTCTCCCTTCTCTCTCAAACCGTCCTTCCTCCAATCTCAGGATGTGTGGGTAGCTTTACCTCATGTGAGAGTCTTAGATGAAGGATTGGGGTTTCCTCTAGTTCTTGCAGTGAGTTTCAAAGAGAGGTTAAGGATAAGGAAACTTTGATAGAGGAAATTAGAGGCTAAATATGAAGGATCACCTATAAGACAGAGAAGATAGTACTACTATAATCTCAAGTTTAGAAATTTAAAGAGAGTTAACATGCATGACATAGATAATCAAAAGACAACTTGTACTAAAAATTGATGCAATTCAAGGTAATATATAGTTAAAAACTTTAAAACAAATTCCAATTATGCTAAACATAGTGCAATTCACATGAAATTAGGCAATTTCCAATTCTAAAACCTTAATTCACCCTAAATGCTAAAGTGATGCAATTGGAAGCGTAAAAATTGAAATTAAATGCACAAACATACACAAACATGATAAAAATTAATGGTTTACCTTTGGCAAGGTAGAAGGAATGGAGAAATGGAGATCAATGGGCAGGCACCTTGGAGTGTGAGGAAACTTATTAGAGCCAGAGAAGTTGCTTAAATATTACCGGAGAAGCAATAGCCACAATGAAGAAGGTTGGCTTTAGAGATGCTATGGAGGTGCTGTGGAGGAAGGAAGTGAGCACCAAAGGTGATGGGTGGAAAAAAATGGAGTAGAGGGTAATGGGATTTTTAGAGAAATTTTTGTAAAAAGGAAAAGGGAGAATTTTTGCAAAGTGAGAGTGGTGAGAATAAAAGAGGGAGCAATCTAGTTTTTAAGAACATGATATATTAGTCAACCAGTATACATTATTGGTCAACCACTAGGGGTTAATAAACTCTACACATACTTTTGGGAAAAAATTGGATTCCAAACTTAGCAATATTGGTCGACTAGCTTAAGAAATTGGTCAACTAATTAGACTGGTTGAGTGAGCATATGTGTAACCAATCTAAGAGTAAAATCTTGGGAAAAAATTTAACTTAGTCATTTTTAGAACATTAGTCGACCAATTTGTGATATTGGTTGACCAGTAAGTTTTGGTAACTAATATTAAAAATTTTATAGATCAAAATAAGTTATAGGAAGCACAAATTAACTAAAAAGTTAACATAAAAAATTTATTTAATATAGTTTCCATCAATTATTCTTAATTCTCTTCTAATTGAACAAAATCTATCCTCACTCATAAGTTTAGTAAAAATGTTTGCTAATTGGTGTTTTGTATCTATGAACTATAATTCAATATCTCTATTTTGCACATAGTCTCTTATAAAATGATACTTAATTTCTATATATTTGGTTATAGAACGTTAAATAAGATTCTTTACGAGGCAAATGGCATTATTAATATCACATTTAATTGGTATTTTATTAACATCTAATCTATAGCCTCTAAGTTTTTGCCTTTGAGCACAACAACTATCGCTTGTCATGTATTCGACTTTCACAATTGATAAAGCCACCAAATTTTATTTCTTACTAAACTAAGAAACTAATGCATTTCTTAAAAATTGATAGGTTCTGGATGTGCTCTTTCTATCCAAAGGATGACAACAAAGTCTACATTTGAATAACTAATTAAGTCAAAGAACATATTCTTAAGGTACCAAAGTCTTAGTAAAGTAGTTCTACACAAGTATCTAAGGATACACTTAACGACTAATAAATGTGATTCTCTAAGGCTTGATTGAAATCTAGCACATAACCAATTTCTAAACATGATAAGGGCCTACTTGTGGTAAGATAAAGTAAGCTACCAATCATACCTCGATAGAGCTTTACATCAACAGGCTTACCCTCTTCATCTTTGTTCGATTTTGTTTTAATGCTTATAGGTGCCCTAATGGTTGGACTTGATCCATTCCAAAGCATTTGAGTAGTTCTTTGGTATACTTTGCTTGGTTTATAAAGATACCTTCCTTTATTTGCTTAATTTGGAGTCTAAGAAAAATTAAATTCTCCCATCATGCTCATCTTAAATGCCCTATTCATACACTTGGAATTTTTTTTTACATATATTCTCATTAGTAGCACAAAAAATAATATCATCAATATAAATTTGAAGAATTAAAATATCTTGCCTATGCATTTTAATAAAAACTATAGTGTCAACTTTGCCTTTAGAGAATCCATTTTCTAACAAAAATGCACTTAGCTTATCATATCAAGCTTTAGGAGCTTGTTTGAAACCATATAAGGCTTTGGAAAGTTTATAGACATGATTGGGAGCTTCATGTTTTTTAAAACTAGGAGGTTGATTAACATAAATTTCTTATTGAATGAAGCCATTTAAAGAAGCACTTTTAACATCCATTTGAAATAATTTGAAATTCATGTATGATGCAAATGCAAGCAAGAGCCTAATGGCTTCTACTGCAGCCACTAGAGCAAATGTTTCCTCAAAGCCTATGTCCTCCTCATGATTCTACCCTTTTGTTATCGATCTAACTTCGTTATCACAATATTGCTCGATTCATTTAATTTATTTTAAAAAACTAACTTGGTACCTATGATTTAGTGATCACTAAATCTAGGTACTAAGTTCCATACCTTACTCGTCTCAAATTACTTCAATTCCTCATTCATAGCAAGAACCTAACTTGCATCATTAAGGGCGTCTTCTCTTGTCTTAGGTTCAATTTGAGAAATGAAAGCAAGATGAGAAATATTTTTAAGATGAGATATAATGATTACCTCTTATTGATCATCACCTAAAATTTAAATAGGAGAACAACTCTTCTTAAATTTCCAATCTCTTGGGAGTTCCTCATCCTTCTTATTTCCCTCACTTGGTTCAATAATGAGTTCATGAGCTATTTATTGGTGATCAATTTTGTCTCCTTTTAGGGCTAATGACTATAGTTCTTTGGAGATACCTATATGATCATCTTCAAAATCTTTCTTGGATGTAAACGGATTAGATTTGTCAAAAACAACATGCATAGATTCTTCAATAGTAAGGCTCTTCTTATTAAACACCCTAAATGCTTTGCTAGTTAAATAATAGCCAAAAAAAAAATCCTTCATTTGTTTTAGAATCAAATTTCCTTAGGTTATCTTTAGTATTCAAAATATAACACTTACAACCAAAAACTTTAAAGTAATTTATTTTTGACTTCTTCTCATACCAAAGTTTATAGGGAGTTTTATCTAAGGTTGGTCTTATGTAGGCTCTATTAAAACTATGAAAAACAATGGTGACTACCTTTGTCCAAAAATACTTAGGAAGATCATACTCATTGATCATGGTTTTAGCCATTTCTTGTAAATTCCTATTTTTCCTTTTATCAACTCCATTTTATTGAGGGGTTTTTGGTGAAGAACATTGTGAAAAATACCATTATCCTCACAAAAGGTTTCAAACTTTTCATTTTCAAAATCTCTACTATGGTCACTTCTAATAGAAGTAATATAAACTTCCTTTTCATTTTGTACCCTTTTGATAAATTTGACAAATGCCTCAATACATTCATCTTTGTTTGCTAATAATAATACCCAAGTGAATCTACTGAAATCATTAATTGTAACAAAAGCATAAAATTTACCACATAAGTTGCCAACCCTAATTGGTCCAAATAATTCTATATGAAGTAATTGTAAGAATCTAGTGGAAGCTGCTGATTTTTTTACTTCAGAATGAGCTTTTGATTTGTTTTCCCATTTGGCAAGCTCCACGGATCTTGTCTTTCACAAATTTGACATTTAGGAGTCCATTTACAAGTTGTTTGGAGTTTAGGTTAGAGATGAGGTTCATGCTTATATGTCTAAGTCTCTTATGCCAAATCCATAAATCTTCACTAATAGACATTAGACAATTCATATCTTGGTTAAAGAAATCATCAAGATCAATTGTATATATGTTTCCTTCTCTTTTTCTTAAAAATGCAATGCTATTGTCAATTAATCTAGATATAATGCATGATCTCCCTTTAAACCATACTTTGTAGCCTTTGTCACATAATTGACTCACATTTAATAACTTATGCTTTAATCCATCCATTAAAAGTACATTATCAATAATTGTGTGGTCTTTCTTATCAACTTTGCCAGTGCCAATTATCTTATCCTTGGCATATCTTCAAAGGTGACGAATCCTCTATCTTTGTCTCTAAGGGTTGAAAATTAGGATGCATCACCGACAATATGCCTTGAGCATCCATTATCCATATACCATTTGTTCCTCATTTTCTTAGGAACCTACAAAATAATCCAATTAATGTATTTTAGGTACTGAAATAAGCTTGGGTCCTTATTTTCTAGTCTCCTTCTTCTTTTTAACCCATTTGCTAGAAGGTTTATTCATTGTCCTTTATTCTAAAAGGTAGAATTTATCAACATGTCCATATTTACTATAAAAATAACATATCATATCATATGATTTGATAGTATGTTGATGACCATTATAACTTTGATTCATGAATGCATTTCTTATTTTTCTATATGTATATAAGTCACGAAAACTTCTTCTTTGTGCTAGTGATTTGAATGTTCTCTTTAGAAAAGTTTTAGCATAATTGTTTATGTGAAACATGTTTCTTTCATTATAATGATGCTTATGTGGAGTGTGAACAATTGTCATATAGTTATGCTTGGTGTAAGGCCTAGTGTGGTATGAGTGTGGTTATATGTTATCATGTGTTTTCTTTTGTAGAATTTTGCTTATTCTTTCCTTTAGAGTGTTGAATTCTCAGTCTAGATTATGAATGATACAAGAAACCATGGGGTTTGCTCTTAATTTGTGTTTTAGTGGTTGCGTTGTGTGGGTGCTTAATGTAGATGTTTTATGTTCATTTGTCATCCTAGGCATTAGTTCTTCACTATGTAAATACTTTCCTTTGACAAAAGTGGTTTTGGTGATGGAAGCATTCTCATGACTATATTTAATTCCATGCTTATTATTAGAACTCTTTTGGGCTTCTAACATGTTTTCTAGTTTCTCTCTTCCTTTAGTGAACTTGGACAATGAGTCTTTAAAAGAATCAACTTCCTTCTTTAGTTCTTCATTCTCATGCTTTAAATTGTCTAAATTATGATTATCCACTATGGTTACACCTTTAAAAGTTTTAATGTTATGTAATTCACTCTTTATCTATTGATTTTTACTCAAGCATGCATCTAGATTCTTTTAAACTTCTTTGAGTTTGGAAGATAAATTTTTCTTTTTCATGCTCATGATTTTAAGACTCTCAATAAGTTTATTATATGTCAAATAAATGTCACTATTATCATTACATATAATTTAGAGTTAGAGAGTACCTCATCATCATCTTTTTCCATGAAACATATGTGAGCTATATCTCCCTTCGAATGTTCACTTTTGGAGTCACATGTATCATCTCAAGTGGAAGCTTTAATTGCCTTCTGTTTTTTTTGCCTTTGTCCCTCTTCTCCTTCTTGTCATTTCTTTCATATTTGTCACTTTCTTTGAGGAGAGGACATTGAGACTTCATGTGTCTGGGTATCCTACATTCAAAGCAAATAATATTATTTGATTTGCACTTTGAATCCATCTTACCACCTTTGTATTCCTTTCTTCTTGATGATTTATTCTTTAAGAATTCCTTGAATTTTCTAGTGATTAGAGCAATAACATTAAATGATAGCTCTTCCTCGTTACTTTATTCTTTCTTTGAGACTTTGAATGCTAAATTATTTTACTTTAAAAGTGTCATTTCTTATTGTGTCTCTTGGATCCTCATTTTATGTAAGAAGAGATCTAGTAAACTCCTCTAATGATAAAGTTATTAAGTCTTTAGCTTTTAGTATGACTATTACTTTAGCTTCCCATATTTTTGGTAATGACCTAAACAATTTTCTCACCATTTCAACATTAGTGTAGGTCATACCAGGACCCTTGAGAGCATTGATAACATCAATAAATCTAGTATACAAGCTAGAAATGCTTCTATCATGTTTCATTTGGAACAATTCATATTGATGAGTTAGCATACTAACTTTGCTTTCCTTAACTTGATATGTTCCTTTATGAGTAACTTCTAGTGATGCCAAATTTCATAAGTTGTTTCACATATAGATACTCTATTGAATTCATTTCTCCATAATGCATAAAACAAAATCTTAACATCTTTACTATTTAAGGAGATTAATCTTTTGTCTTGGGATCCCATTCTTCTTTCAATTTAGGAACTTTTCCATCATCTATAATTTTAGTAGGAATGTATGGATCACTTGAAACAATTTCCTATAAATTGACATTTGCGGCCATCTAGAAAAAATTCATTCTTGTTTTCCAATAAAGGTAGTCATTTCTATCAAAGAAAGGGGCTTTAATAATGTTTTGACCCTTTTGGTTAAAGGATGATGATAATGCTCCTAAGTATGCCATTATGACCTTTCTTATAGGATTTTGTTTAAAATTCTAGCTCTATACACCTATTATAATACCACTTGTTATTCCCTAATGGCATCAAAGAGGGGGTAAATTGGGTAAATTCAAAATTTTAACTAAAGTTTACTAAATTGATAATAATGTCTCCAATTTATCACAAATGTAAGAAAGAAGTAAAAGTAAATGAATTAAATTATATTAGTAAATAATAAAATAAAAAGTAAAAGAAGAGAAATGCAAATCAAGTTATAATGGTTCGATAAAGAATCCTTGCTTATGTCCACTCTCAAGACTCGTCTTTTATTTTCATTATAGTTCTTTTTTTAAGACGAAGAATACCCTTTGTATATTCTCTTATTTTACCAACGAGGAACTCCTTTTTAATCTTTCTTCAAGGTAAAAGGGAACCCCAAATCACTTTTGATAACCCAATACAGTGATCTCAAACCCAAAAATAGCTTATGACTAAACAATTCTCAAATAGATGCTTTGATAATCACAAAAAGGCTCATACACTCAAAAGGATACAATGAACGCTAAAATGATTAAAACTACTTAGAAATGTGTGTATAGGACACTCAAAAGCTTCTTGATGCAAAAATTAATTAGAAAATACCTATTTATAATATTTTAGGATCCAAATAGTTGTTAGAGCTAAGAACTATTGGTCAACCAGTATAGCACTGAAAGCTCCAGATTCATTAGCCATTAGAACACTGACCGACTAGTACACATATTGGTTGATCAATACATTAACTAATGTTGCTACAAACTCAAGGTACAACAAATTTAATAACTTTAACCTGTATTGGTCAACCACTAACCCATATAAGTCGACCAATCACCCAAAAAACATGATTTTAATAACTTCAAATGTTCAAAGCCAATTTGTTTAATCCAAATATCATTAAAAAACATTTTTCAAAATGATTCCCAAAGATTATTTGAAAGATCAAGAGGCTTTTATATTAAAAACAAAAGCTTCAATACCTTTTAGTGAATATTAAGACTCATGATATGGAATGAAATAAAATGTTTATGTATGGTGAGCCTCTTAGATTATCAAAGACTTGAAGATGAACTTACAATACATGAAATAATCTCAATGTGTCTTGATCTTTGTCTTGGCTTGATCTTGATCTTGAATATTGCAAATGTCGTCTTTTCTAAAATAATCCTTTTATGTGGTAAGATTATATTCTCATATTCCTTCTCATCAACAACATTGAAAAAAAATCATTAGTAGTACTTGTATTTTGTTATCATCAAAACCTTGATTGGAACCTCCATTGATTCAACATATATATTTGAAGTTAAAATATTAAGATTATTGAGTTTGGAATGAAAGATATGGGTATTGCAAAGAAAATTCTTGGTATAGAATTCTTTCAATTTAAAGAGAAATTGATATTATGTCTTATCCAACAAAGTTATATTAAGAAGGTTTTAGAGAGATTTAACATGACTAATGTCAAACCTATTAGTACTCAAGTTATAATTTATTGTATACTTTCAATTACTCACTCAACACAAAGAGATTGTGATGTTGATTACATGTCTCGTTTGTCCTATTCAAACATAGTTACTAACATTACATATATTATGAAATTTAATCATCCTTATATTTTAACTGATTATTATTATTAATAGATAAATGTCAAATATTGAAAAGGAACACTAACAGACTATAAAGTGGATTTAGATACTACAAATGCATGTTTAAAATAAGAAGGATTACTTAGTTATATTATTTTAGATTACGTAGGTGATTTGGATAGAACATGTTTTTTACTAGTGATTATATAATTAGTTGAAAAATAAATTTGTAGATTACAATTATACTCTTTATTATAGAGGTTGAATAAATAATTAATGCAAAAGGCTCTAGAAGAAGTTATTTGATTAAGAGATTTAACGAATTCAGTTTAAATTTTGAGTTATTATTATTCCTTATGACAATTAAAATATTATATTTTTAATTACATATCAAATATTTCATAAAAGGATTGAACGTATTAAGATTAACTGTTCTTTCATAAGATATTATATGTTATACTAATATTATTATAAACAAAATTGGTATTATAAATAATCTAGTAAATATAATAATTAAATTTATTGCTGTTTCCAAACACTTCTTAAAACTTAAACGAAAATAATGAATATTTGATATGTAATATTTAAATAAAGAATAATTACATAAAAATTTCATCGATTAGAAGTGAGGTTGAGATTTCTTGGATGTGACATAAATTGGACGAGTGGTTTTATCTTTGCCACTTAAATTCAGCCGGTGGATAATTCAAGCAAGGCGATTATGCGACCAACGCTTTCAACATGAAACAAGGTTTTGGTTCTGTCCTTTTGTGGCCAAGTAATTCAAAATAAAACATGCGAGGGTTGTTTCAAACATGAAGCATAGCCTGGACTCGTAAGAAACTGAAATCATCAAAGAAAAACCTAAGGCTCGTTTTCCTTGGCAGCACTTGCCTTTAAATTGCCTCTATTTTACCTTTCGGATGCATCAACTTTGATGCCAAAAATTAAAAGGTTTTTAGCTCTTTTGATTTACCAAATATTTCAGGTACGTCAATGTTTGATATTTCTTGTCGTGAAAAAAGCTTTGGAAGGTACACAACTATCTTAAGTTCTTAACTTTTCAAGCCCATAAGAATTGATCTCGAAGTCCATTTCTATTCATATGTTCGAACCTGAAATTTAAACCTTGGATTATATGCCACTATGGGCTAGTGTGGATTAGAAATGATGCATTTTTTTCCCCCTTCAGTTTTGTTCATTTCAGAGAAATGAAGATCCAATCCTGGCAGATAGACGACCTATTCCTTGTCAATCCTAGAAATGATACGGTGACATATGAGGGATGGTTATATGTACTGCTAAGATGAATTAAGAGCAAGGTCTAGTACAAACTTCGAATCAATCAAGTTGAGAAGGCATTCCTCCTCATCAGAATCATTTCCAAGCCCAAACGTTTGTCATTCTAGCCTGGAATTTTGAGTTTGAGCTCAGTACAAGACAGCTTTTTTGTTCCCCATTGGACCTTTAGCAAACCCAAGATCACATATAAAAGAAAATCTGGCTGGAAGCAATTATAGAGGATTTTTTGTTACATCGAAAGGAAAGGGCAAAAAAACTTAACTGTGTATGAAATCACAAGTTCTTAAAAAACAATTTCGACTTACTGTAAAAAATATATCTTGTCCAAAGTTACCATAAGCCCTCCTAATAGAGAAATAGGAAAATTCCTACACATATATATTTACCTGATTGGGATCGTTAATAGATTTGGAAGTAAATTTACTCAATCCTCTGGAAGTAAAGAACGGGTTAGGTGGTGTCACTTGTGTGCCCATGTGTCTGTAATTTTCAAACCTACAATGGAAATAGACAACTCGAATTGACGTGGCTTGGATGAATGAAAACTGTCTTTTAAAACTTTTGGTGTACTTACCGATCTTTATTTGCCGGTTCCTTGAACAAAAAAATCTTGGGAGCACTGACAGCTTTCGTTGACGTTTACATTGATGGCTATTGTCCTTCAGAAGTAGTTGCAATTAAACAGCAGTTATGTCGAACTTGTAACTCTTGAGTTCTCTAAATTTTCCACGGTACATAATGTAGGCATAATTTTTATAAACATAATAATAGGATGAAATTCACAAATATTCAATCATGATCATATATTTTATTTTAATACAAAGATAGAGTTTATGAATACTAACCTTTGTCTATGACTTAGTTATGCATAAATCAATTCTCAATAATTTCCTTTTCTCAATCTCTCTCTTTCTTTAAACTTTTTTGTTTCAATTTTTTTCGTGATGGTATTTTGTGAGAAGAAAAAAATTTACATTATTAGGCAGAAATAAAACCTTAATTTCCTTAACAAACTGATAACCATCAATTAGTTTTAAAACTTCTCATCATAATGAGCCAAAAGCCTAAAGGCTCATTTATTAAATTATTAAATCATATAACTATCTTTTAACACATGAGTCAGTTAAAGGAATTATTTCTAGCATTTTTCCACTTGACTCATATGATTATGAAGTCTATTGAATTAATAATTTAAGCAGTCATAATGTAGAATAGCTATCATTTACATACATCAGTCTCATAAGTAATTATAATCAAGTATAAGACTAATAAGGGTCATGGCAGTCATATATTATTAATAGCCCCGCCGCGATCCGCGACCGGCAGTCGGTCCTGCGCGAAACCTCCCGGGTCCGCATCGCGACGCCCGCGCTCGCC
>JAOQMM010000172.1:6699388-6719072 GCA_027563515.1 Erythroxylum platyclados | reverse complement strand
CATCTACTTCCATTCCTAAGGACTTAAGTCTTACACGTTATTGTCATTTCAATAACGTGTTTATGCATAGTATGTGGTCCATCAAACTTTATGGTGGTCAATGTACCTATAAGAGTCTGAGCAAGAGACTTGTCAACAATTTGAGAGGGTTTTTCCACAAATTTAAGTAACTCTTTAGCACTTTCAGTTTTAGGAAGAGCAGACATAATATTGCCAGCAATTGTCATCTTATATGCATTAGACTCAATTTGTTTGATCTTTCCTAATTTTTAAGATAGATTTTCTCCTCATTAGTGCTTAAAACATTTAGAGCATTTAGTTTCTTAATTATGAGTGCTAAATTCAAATATAAAACTCCAAGACAAAACTGCATTTGTTCACTCCATTAAGAGAAGTTCAATCCATTAAACATTGTAACAGATAAGAGATTTAGATGCATGACAATGGTTGCTGTAGGAAATTTAACATAATATTGATGCTTTGAGTCATACAACAACATACTTCACAGATTCAAAAAAAACTTCATAAATTGCATATTAATGTTCACCTTTGAGCAATCCATCAACATATAATACAATACAACATATAATGATTTTCATAAATTGTATACTAATGCTTACCTTTGGGCAATCCATTGATATACCATATAATACATAATGATGCTAATGTGTACATAATTTGGTAATCACAAATACACCAACTAGAAATATTTATTATCTTTGAATATCTAAACAAAACTAATTGTGTATAGATATTACCTACATTCATTTTCATTAACTATAAAAATAAACAAATCACCTTTGGGCAATTTCAAAAATGTTTTATAATAATGAATTTCAATTTACCTATAAAATTACAATTAATTAGCATCAAATTATGAGCAACTAAAACTTAAAAACATAATATTTGGAATTAAAAAATTATAAGAATAATTGCTAGCGGCGTTGGAAAATTCCAACATCTGGCAACTTTCTCCAGCACCTGTGCTGGGAATTTTCTCCAATGCTAGGTCGTTGGAATTTCCCAACACGTGGCATTAGGACACTGGCTGAATGCCTAGCTCTTATCATTGGACATATTGCCAGTGCTAGGACTTTAATCCCAACAATTCTTCAATTCTTTTTTTTAATTCCATACAAATATGAGTTAATCCTTCAAATCATCAAATCCATGTAAAAACAAAAAATTAGGATTTTCTAAAATTTTAGACCAAGAATCATAAAGTTCTCTTAATCATGAGAAATCTACATTAAAGCCATGAATTTCTTATAACTATGCTCTGATACCATGTATAAGCATAATTTTCATAAATATAACAAGATCTAGAAATTTATGAAACAAATATTCAATCATGATCATTATTTTATTCTAATACAAAAACAAAGTTTATGAATACCAACCTTTGTCCATAGCTCAGTTTTGTGGAAACAATCCTCAATAATCTCTTTTTTTTTCCCATCTCTCTCTCTTTTTTCTTTCTCACTGTCTTTCATGATGTTGTTTGTGAGAAAACAAAAACTTATATTATTAGGCAGAGATAAAACTCTAATCTCCTTAATAAACTAATAACCATTAGTCAATTTTAAAACTCTCCATCATAATAGCCCAAAAGTCCAAAGACCTATTTATTAAATTATTAAATCATTTAATTGTCTTTTAACATATGGGTCACTTAAAGGAATTATTTCTAACACATATTGACCAATTTATAAAATAATTTTGTATTTTTGTGACTGGTCTCTAAGTTTCTAAATTATAAAATAATTTATTAGTCAAGTTTATTATAAGGAATGCGATGTCAGATTTTCTCACTGCAATTGATATGGCTGAATTTGGAATAGTTGATATGAGTAAAAGTAATGCAAATAAAAATATTTGAAAAGTGTTGTGATTAAATGAAATTAATTGTTTATATTGAAGCTCATATAATGTCAAAGTAAGAAGTTTACCTAAAAAACACGTCAAAAGTGTCTTTTTTCTCCTTCAAAATCATAGTTTTGAAGAGAATACATATCCAAACTTTTGTTTCCCTAAGAAATGATATTGGTAGAATAAAAGGGAAAACTACAAAAGCAGAGGAGAGAAGAACAGTTCTTGGGTCTAACCTTCATAGAGATCAAGTTTTAGGGAGAAAACATCCATATAACTGTTAGTTTATGACCTTGTAGTTAATCATTTGGATGCAATTTGATGTATGATACTATAATTTATTAATAAAAAGGCATTCTTTATCTTTGTGTAGTAAGTTGATTACATTTGATGTTTTAATACTGAAGATAAAATCCCTGGAATAATTACTATGTAATTGAAATTATGATGAGATTATAATTGTGAGATTTAATTTACATTTACATATTCTTCCTAAATGTTCTTAGTTGCAGTTTTATCAAGACAAGATATTGTTGAAACGGTAAAGCTAGCACACATTATGTTTCTTTCTTATGAAGAAAGTAATTGATTTCATAAATTAAAGTATGGAGATACTTAGACTAAAGTGTGGGTGATTATTAGAGAATAAGTCACTGAACTGACCCGACTATAAGAATCCCAAACAGAATATTACTTATATGTTTGTGAATTTCCTTATAATGATGGTTTTATAATTGGTCCTTAGACTTGAGATTACCAAGGTATCTCGTATGAGAATTACTGTGCTTTGATGCTACTTATGAACCATCCTAGGATGATTCAATCGATAGTACTTAGATGTAGTATGAACTACACGGAGATAGTTGAGTAAGTCAATAGATGATTCGTCACTCAAAAGTAATTAGAGAGAATATTCTATTGTTATTGATTAGTAGTTATTTATAGAATTCTCTGGCTAGAGTGAATTGACATTTGAAAAAGTTTTTTCAAATTTCAATTATAAATCAATTACTAATTAGCAAGAACGAACATGATTGGACCAAAAAGAGTATACACTATATCCATGCTCTGTCTAACTGGAATATTGGATGACGAAAAGATTAAATTATACATCATAACCATGCATGGATAGGTTAAGTCAAACCACGTTGATATTCTTGATGTTTGGGTTGTCATGATATGTTACTAGACATCAATCTTGATCTATGATTATAAATTGTTTAATTGGAGAATTAAAGATACATTAAAAGAAGTTTTAATTTATATGATTCTAATTGTGAATTAGAATTAGAATTTATAATCATTGCCAATATATTAAGAACCTAATGAGTCCTACTTCAAAAAGTAGCTTGTGAAGGAGAAATCAATTTTAATTAAGTTAAGACTTGATTATAAAGTTTGAGAAACTTTAGGGATCAATTATGAGATATTTGATTTTATTAAAATTAAATTAATTATAATTAGAATATGACTTTAATTATAATTAAGGAATTTAATTTAATAAAAAATATAAAATCCTAATGGTTTTTCTATTAATAGGAAGAAAAGAAAAATGAGTTAGCACTCTTATTTTCTTCCTCTAAAAAAATGTTGAGAAGTTGATCTGTAGATACTATTAGAGGCTGGACGATTGAATAGCTCATGGCTGACACGATGAAAAATTTGTCAAAAGATTTCAATAGAAAACACGAATCAGGTATGATTTCCTACTTTACAATGTGTGTTTTTATTCAAGTTATGCAATTATCAAGATCCAATTATAAACTGTAAAAATTTTATTTTCCGCTGCACCCCTGATTCGATTATGGTTGACTTCCAACAATAACTTCATTTCCAATAATCTTGAAAGCATGGAGATTATTCCAAACTTCCTAAAAAAGATCAAGCCCTTCATCAAGAATTCTAAACAAAATAATATATTTTCGTTATAAATTATATAAGTTGTAGTTGGTAGTTGGAGTAGAAGAACTGTGCTCATGACTTGGAAATCACTAATAAGTTGGGTAGTATGCTTCCAATCGATCTTACAGATACATCTACCGGTATTTAATACCTGCAAAGAAGTTAACGTATCTATCATTTATCAATTTGAAAACAGCAAAATATAATAGTATCCATCAACACTTCTTTTTCAATATCGTGAAGTTTGGATGCGATGATCTAAGTAAACTTTCCTAGAAAGTTGGTACCTGCAAAAGAAGAAACTTCAAACAATTCCTTTCGTCCTGTGTAAATGTAAGGGGAAAAGTTAAAGCAATCTAAAAATAGCCATGTTTAGACCATTATGTGGTGACTCTTATTGCCTTGGTATGGGAATATTTGGGACCATTTCCTTTTTAGAAATCTCATTTTGGATGCTTTCATAAAGACTAAAGTGTGATAAGAAATTGGTGGTGATGTGAAATCACTTTTATGTGGACATGAGATTGTCAATCTTTCAAACAGGGAGATATCACATAAATCTTTCTTTTAGGTTTGTTATATTTCACCTGAGGATATATTTCTTCTGATTTTGAGGTTGAGCCTTAGAGTAACTGGTAAAGTTGCTCCTTTGTGATCATAAAGTCATAGGTTCAAGTGACGGAAATAATCTCTTTGTAAAAATATAAAAGGAAGGCTACGTATATTATGAACTCCCAAATTCTTGCAAAGTGAGAAGCCTTATACACTGAGTACATTGACTTTTTATATTTGATTTTAGGATGTATTTCTTTTGAAATATTAGACTTTTATTTTTGTGTCGGAGTAGTTTGCTATTATGTGTAATTTGGAGTGTTTGTAGCATGAGCTTTCGACCTAAGAGATCTTAGTTCATATGAAATTATCTGATGATATTAAGAAATTGTTGACTAGAACTTTGACCGTCTGATTCCTTTTTTTGTGAGTTCTTCATTTTGGTTAATCTTCTTTATGCGCAAATTTTGATGATTGAAGTACTACATATGTTGGCCTTAGGTTTACAACTAAAATGATATTGAATTGATATTTTTTGTTGATGTTGAACTTTAAAAATATACCAATTTACACTATGAATAGGATAATAAATAGATCGAAATTAACTAAAAAAGGTTGTTTAAATATTATATATGAAGCTTGTGAATTCTCTTTAAAATAGATGTGGAAGTAACTAAAAATGACATAAAAACAGTCAAGAAAGGAAAGCATAAGGCTTTTTGGAGCGTGTGTACTAATGTTATGAATACTACATGAAGCTTGTGAATTCTCTTCAAAGTAGATATGGAAGTAACTAAAAATGACATGAAAACAGTCAAGAAAGGAAGATAACAAGATTAGATTATTCTTAAAGAACCCATCTCGCTTTGCTTAGAGGGAGAAGCTCTCGCTTCTCTCTAAAAACTTTCCTCACACATGTCTCCTTGTTCCTTGCTCTGGTTGCTTTTCCTTCTCTAGCCTCACTCCTGCTCCATTACTCTACATTTCTAATCTCCACCTTCTTCTGGCCTAATTTCTTGAGCTTCCTCTTCCTCCTCCTTAAAGGGTATTTCTGTAATACTCTCTTTCCCTCCTTTTTTCTTCTTTCCAGTTTCCAAAACTTAGCCGTTGTTAGTCCCCTCTATTAGTATGTTTGCAGAAACCTCCAGCCTTAGGACCTGTTCCCCCTCTGAATTTCCGTCCTTGCCCTTGAAACCTCCAGACGACACTTTTGCATTGTCTGCTCCTCACACTTCTCATCTCCCTAATCTTTCTCCTACTACGGCACCTCCAAAACTTAACCTATCACCTTCTTCCCCCTTTGCTTTCCCGCAACCCAATCCCCCACCCCCCTTAAATGCTCCTGGACACAGGTGCTTGGTGATTCCAATCTTGACATAAAACTTTCATACCTCCCTCCTGGCAATTCTAGCTCTTCCAGCTCTTCTATTGTAGCACCTCCTATTGAAGTCTTAAAAGCTGGTGTGGAACTCTGGAGCGCAACATTGATTGGGTTCTTCCTGGATAAAAGGGTCTCCTTTCCTGTTATGAAAACATGGGTTACAAATAACTAGAAATCCTGAAGGAGATTCTTATTACTGATCAAGACCTATTTCTCTTCAAATTCCACAGCAAAGCTGATGCTACCAAAGTACTTGAGTCTGGACCTTGACATATCTCCAATAAACCCCTTTTCCTTCAGCACTAGTGCCCTGGATTGGATTGTTAGGAGCTCAAACAGACCAACATACCTTTATGGCTATGCATACATAACATACCCCTTGAATACTGTACTACTACAGGATCGAGCCACCTTGCTGCTATATCGGGAAACCAATTTGTTTGGATCAAGCTACAGCTCATATTAGCAGAGTTAACTTTGTTAGGCTTTGTGTTGTGGTTGATTCAATAGCTATGTTGCCTGATGAAATTCCTTTTCTAAGATTCAATGATAGTATAGAGCTTGTAGAAGATACTGTCAAAGTGTCCTATGCTTGGAAGCTCCCATCCGCGTGTAGTACCAAACACTAGAAACCCACCGGAAGGAGATTCCTATCTGGATTCGCTCAAGATCTTGATAAAGAAGACAATTTCCATATACCCCCTATATTGGATGACTCTCATGCCCCATCGCCTCATCCTCAATCACATAGTTGTCCTCACTTGTCACACTCATTAGAACCTCACCAACATCCTATCCAGCCAACAAAACATATTTCTGTGGATTCTGGTCATCCTGTCATTAATGAACCCCCTCAGACTAACTTGGAAATAGCACCTATAGCATTGCCCTACAAAGATCACATCCCTTCTGAATCCAAATTACTGGATAATTCATCCAGAATGGACAAGATCACGGACATTCCCTCTCCTGCGTCTAGTAAATCAAGTTCCTTTTCAGGAAATAGTATTGCAGATGTAGACTTTGTCCCTGCCAGCAAAAGGTGATCCAACGGAAAGAAGAAGCCCTCTCAGGGCTCTGCACAATGATCATCTCTACCTAGAATTTCAGGGGTCTCAATTCCCCTGAAAAACAAAACTTTTGATGAGGGATTTTATCTTGGCAATTAAGCCTAGTATCCTTGGCATCTTGGAGTCACACATTAAGCAAGCAAAGTGTGACCTCCTTCATTTTGTTCCCAAGCATTGGCAGTTGGTCCATAACTATAAAGAACACCACAATGGCCAAATTCTCCTAGTTATAATCCTTTAAAGATTGTCATCCTCACTCATACTGCATCTGCTTAACTCATTCACTTTAAAATACATTTGCTATCTCTGAACGTTATCACTTATGTCACCTTCATCTATGCCTTCAATTATCCTTTCCAACGCACTTCTCTCTAGGCATCTCTTCGCCAATTTGCCACCATATTCATACACCTTGGCTCATACTTGGTGACTTTAATGCCACTATTTCTCCTACTGAATCTGAAGGTATTTGTGCACATAAACACCATTGTGAGGAATTCAAAAGTTGTATTGATGACATTCAAGTATCTGACTTACCTTTTTGGGGTAATTTCTTCACTTAGAACAACAAGCAATTCGAAAACTCTTTTATTCGACGCAAGCTTGACATATGTTTGTCCAATTTAAAGTGGTGCCTTCCCATAATCTCATGCTTGCTTCCCCAATCCTCTCTTTCGGACCACTCCCCCATCATTGTCCAGCTCCTCTCACATAAGTCATCCCAGTTTCCTTTTCATTTTAATAACTTTCTCACTGATCTTACAGGGTTTCAGGATATGGTTCTAGAAGGCTTTAGTTACCCCTATCATGGTTCTAAATAGTTCATCCTGATGAGAAAACTTCAGTCTACCAAAGAAGCTATCAAATCTTTTCACAAACATAACATTGGCAATACTCATCACCTTGTCTCTACGGCTAAGGTTGCTTTGGAGCAGGCTCAATCTGATCTATATGGCAATCCTACATCAGTGGCATTGGTTGATAAAGAAAGCAAGGCTCTTGAATCCTATGCACAAGCGCTAAAATTTCACTTATCTCTCCTTAAACAACGATCAAGGTTGCAATGGCTCAAACATGGTGACACAAATTCATCCTTCTTCTATAAAGTTATTAGTTCAAGAAAGTCCTCGACCAAAAATGTCTCCATCAACCTTCTAAATTCCACGTTAACCTCTCAGACATCTCTCCTACAAGCAACTGAAGATCATTTCTCCATTCTTCTTGGCTCTCATCCCAATTCCAGATCCTCGTCAAGACTCATCAGTGAAATTGTTCAAGAAAACCTTTCTCCTCATGAAATTAGCTATCTATCTACTCCTGTATCCCTCCTAGAGATCAAACGTGCACTCAAATCTATCCATCTGAAGAAAGCACTAGGGCCTGATGGTTTCAATGTCAATTTCTTCCTCAAGACCTGGAACGTTACCAATTCTCTATTGGTGGAAGTTGTCATGGAATTCTTCAATAATGGTAAGCTTTTTACTAAGATCAACAGTACATTCATCACTCTTATCCCTAAAGGGGTTAATCCCACCAGCTTTGGGGACTTCTGACCCATCGCCTGTTGTAATACTATTTACAAGGTTATCTCTAAGGTCATCTCGCTAATACTCAAGACCTTTTTGCCTAATCATATAGATTGCAATTAAGGGGCCCACATTCCTAGTCGATCTATTGGCGACAATATTTCCATTGCTCAAGAGCTGTTTAAAAATTATGAACGAAATAGAAGCCCTAAAAATTGTGCCATGAAAGTTGATTTTCAAAAAGCCTATGACATGTTAGATTGGTCTTTTATTACTAACACCTTGCAGGCTTACAGTTTTCCTTCAAGATTCATTAATTAGGTTCATCAATGTATAGGCACCGTGACATTCAAGATCCTAGTTAACAGTGAACCGACTAGGAGCATTAAAGCTACAAGAGTTATCAGGCAGGGGGATCCTATCTCCCCTACTTGTTTGCTTTAGCAATGGAGGTGCTTAATAAACTAATATTCAGAGTGGTAGAGAAAGATTCCAAGTTTCGTTATCATATAAAATGCAAAAGGCTAAACCTTGTTAACTTGAGTTTTGCTAATGATCTGTTTCTATTCTCTAAAGTTGATTGCAATTCAATAGCTACACTTTCCACTGCGCTCAAGTTGTTTAACAAGATTTTGGGGCTTATCATCAATTGCAGTAAGACTGCTTTATTCACTTCCAAAAGTGCTTCTAGCATTGCCCTCATTCTAGCCTCTATATCGAGTTTCAATTGTCAGCAGCTACCGGTCATTTACTTAGGTGTGCCCATTTCTATAGGCAACCCTTCTCTGGGCGATTTCAAAGCTCTCACTGATAAAATCCTCAACCGGATAAGCAGCTGGAGTCATCGTGAACTTTCTATTGCTGGCAGAGCTCAACTAATCAACTTTGTTCTATCTTCCATGGCAAATTATTGGGGGTCACATCTCGTTATACCCAGCCATATCCACAAGTGAATTGATAAAATCTTCAATAACTTTTTATGGTTTGGTTGTAACATGCATACCAAAGTTGGTAAGGTTAAATGGGCAGATGTTTGTTCACCTCACCAGCAAGGTGGCCTTGGTCTCATCACCTCTAAATTGCTGAATCAAACCTTGCTTACTAAAAAGATATGGTGTTTGATACAAGACCGGCAATCCTTGTGGGTCAAATGGGTCAATGCTTATTACATTAAAAACAACTCAATATGGTGCTTCAACGTCCCTAAGGATGCTTTTACTCTCATTAAACATCTGGGTAAGATTCGTGATAAAGTTAGAGCTCACTGCCAATTTCAAGTCGATAATGGGGAAACTATGAAGTATTGGTTTGATCTTTGGCTCAACCAAACTATTCCCCCCCCCCTCCATCTACCGCAACTTCAAGCTCTCACGGGTATCATTCCTGCATCTGCTACTATTGCTCTTGGTTTAACCATCTACCTTTAGTTTCATGGTAGGAATCCCCATCCTAATAGCTTCTCACTTCTCTGCAATATCACCTTCAGTAGGCGACCGGATAAAATTCTGTGGTAGCTAACATCTTTAGGTCAATTCACTACCTCTTCGTTTAGCAGTATATATAGAACAGATTCTCCCCAGGTGCAATGGTCTCATGCCATCTGGATTAAGAATTTTAACCCTTGAATAACCTTTCTACTTTGGCAAATTTTCAAACTCAAACTTGCTACCCTTGATCGAATTGGTCGGCTTCTTACCATCCCTAACTGGTATGTTCTGTGCAAGAGAGATGCAGAATCCCATGAACATCTAATCTTTTCTTGCGCCTTTTTGACCCAGTTTCTTATGATGAAATGTAATTTCCCTAACCCCTACAATCTGGTCTAATATTATGGAGTGGATTGTTCATCTAAAGCTTCCTCAGGAAGGGGATGTCTGGTTAATACGTAGAACTCTAGCATATATTGTCTCAGGCATTTGGCAGGAAAAGAACAACCGCATATTCAGGGATATAGGACATACGCCACAACAACTCTCATCAAATGTCCTAGATCAACTCATAATACATTTATTTCTTTACAAACATAAGCAAATCATCAACCAAGGTATGATCTCACAACGACGATTATCCTAACTTAAGGAGATATCTCGTTGAAGGCCTGTACATCCCCAGTCCTATCAACCTATTTTTAGCAGTTATGCTATGTTAATGCACAACCTGCTTAATTAGTTTTGGGGGTCATGCCCCTTGTTCTATTTTTTGTAATTTTGTAAAACTTTTGCCCTTTGAATAAATTACCTTTATTTAAAAAAAGTAAAGAAAGGAAAGCATAAGGTTTTATGGAGCATGTGTACTAATGTTATGAATACTGTACCAGTACTAGAATCGAATTTGGTTCTGGTGTGCTACTGTATTAGTATTAGTCAGTATTGGGTACTGTTTTGAGTATTTTTTAAATTTATAAAGTAGCCCTTGAATTTTTTTAAAATTGCAAAATAGTCCTTCAATATATTGTACTATATAATATATAATTTTACATCAACCTTGTCTCTAAAAATCATAATAATAGAAATTTAAAATAACAACAATCTATTTGTTTTTATTTAATATTACTTTTCACATATTTCACATATAAATAATAACCATAATTAATATGAAAATATATTATTTAATCATCATACAAATATAAAATTAATAATAATACAAATTACTTAAAATGTTACAATTTATCATATAATAAATAATAATTATATCAAAACATCAAATAATAATAATAAATATTTATAATTCTCTAACTGTTACAATTTACAACAATAGTTTGCACCGAAGAACTAATTAGAAATGAAACATGAAACAAAAATATTTATAATTATATTGCAGATATAAAATTTAACATATACATCAAATATAAATGAAATTAAAAAAAGAGGAGATAAAAACCTAAAACTTCATTCAATCGAATATCCGCTCAAATCACATTGACCCCAATTCTTATTTGGTACAAAATCCTCATCATTGAGAGGAGCATCATTATCACCATCATTCAAATTCATTACACCAAATGACATGTCAATACTTTTTCATCTATCTTCCAAGTCACTCTTATATATCAAACCCGATTTCTCAAAAACCCAATTCGTCAAAAGATCAATATGATTAAGGTAAATTGGATCTACAGAACTACTTGTTCTATTAAGAGTCTTAGTAAACAATAAAATTAAATTATTAATAAATTACAAGAAATTATATCTAATTTAATAATGATAACAACATAAATTTCTCGAAGATTTAAATTGTATCGAAAAATGACCAAGTCGTCAAATCTTTTGTGCTTCAATCCATTCCTTTTCTTGGAATAGATGAATTACAATTCTAGAACACCACTTTCAAATTGGCCCCACTAAGCAATTGTAAGTCGTAAGACAACAAAAGTAGCATTATAAACAAAATAAAGTGATGATTAATTTTCAACAAGTAACAAAAGTGAAAAAATATGATTAGATTAAGTTTGTCTTTTCGACGAATAGCAATTGGCATCCTAAAATCACCAAAAGCATCCTTATAAATCTTTATTTGTAAACTTAGGAGATCTTGCATCATTTCATGGGCAACAATTGTTGTAATAGTTAATATCATTCCCCTATTAAATTTAACTTTCTTTGTAAAAAAATAGAAAATAGGATTAAAAATGCCCCTGCTTTAAAAAATGGAGAGTAAAGTTGTCTTTCTTATCTCTAATTGATGATGGCTTATTTTTTAGATTGGCCTTGAATGCTTCCTTCGCCGTCTCCATGACATTATAAAAATAACCTATTATTACCTTCTTATTACAATCAGTCAGACAAAGTAGCCTCACTAAAAGCTCACAAAATCATATGACAAATTGAAATTGGGACCAAAATTCATTACCTTTAAGTATAATTCTAGAAACCTGAAATTGAGCATTAAACATAACATGCTGAGATGCAACCCACTTATCAATTGTAAATATTTGTCTCAACTCTTTCTTTATTATAATAAAACACTGAAGTGAAAAGAAATTAGTTGTAAATCTTGTAATAGTATGACGACAAAAATTCCTATCATTGGTGAAATCCTTTCTCATTAAATTCAAGACCTATGTATGAGTGTAAATGAACTTGGTCACTTTTTTGGCTTTTTGCATAATCTCATAAATGATTTGAAAATACCTAGCAACCCTTATATTTTTCGACATTAAGTCAATGCAACATCCAGCACAAACAGTCCAATAAAAAGAATTATACTTACTTTGCAATATTCTTCTAACTACTTTATAAACAAAATCATTTTTAGTAATGAATTGAACAATAATTTTTGGCCCAATTTTATTCACAACTTAATCAAATATTTCAAATAGAGTATCGACAACCCTGACAAGGCCAGATGCATCAATAGACTTCAAAAACATTGTCCCCTTTATAGAATAAACCAAAAAATTAGTACTAGACTCATGTTTTCTTCTCCAACCATCACATGTGATTGAACGCCCATAAGTAGCCCAAGTCATTCTTCTTTCATCTAAGTAAATTTTAATTTCATAAACAAAGTTGCTAAGAAGTTTACCTCTGTAGTCATCTATTGAAAGAGCTTTGTATCCTAAATCGTATGAGGTAATAGCATCCACC
Source organism: Erythroxylum platyclados (assembly GCA_027563515.1). Taxonomy (NCBI): domain Eukaryota; kingdom Viridiplantae; phylum Streptophyta; class Magnoliopsida; order Malpighiales; family Erythroxylaceae; genus Erythroxylum; species Erythroxylum platyclados. The sequence goes on along the minus strand of JAOQMM010000172.1, from coordinate 6,706,186 downwards.
ATAGGCTGAATGCTACACCTGAATTATATCACTATCTAGCCATTGCCATTTCCACATTATGAACTGCTTCTCTAGATTGTAAGGCACTATGGGTTAAAGAGTGAGCTTCAAGAGTTGTTCATTGTGCAAAAAAAATAGACACATGTCTTTTCTTTTCCTAACAACAGGTGCAATATTTCCTTCTTGTTGGGTAGTAATACTACAACCTTTAACATACCCACTATCATCATGAACCCCAACAAATGAACTTCCATTACCAATTTCATAGTTCAATCTTTTCCTTCTATCTTTCTCATGCTAATACTCTTCAAGCAAAGTCTTTATTTTCCATTTGACATTATGACTCACTTTCTTACAAGGCTCCATATTACCTTTGATCCCAGCTAAATGATTCTTTAATCTGGTGATTCCCTACCTTTCAAATGCTTGTTACAATACAAATAAATAGTATGGTTCTTCATTCCAAGAACTAATCTAGCATAAGTCCAAACTGGATCATTAAATCGTCTTATACCTGAAGTGACTGAATTATCAAGAGTTTTGAACTTCCTTTCATTTATCTGTAAAATAAATAAAGACATATATCAAAATTAAATTAATAACTTCATATCAAAATAAAAAAACACTTAATTTTATTATCAACTACTATCACAAAATATGTATTGTTTAACTCAAAAAGTCAAAACTAACACAAAGTTACATATATCTTATATAACTCATTTTGTATTATTACATTGTTCAAACATAAACTAAAGACTTACACTCATAACTATAACCTATCCAACTTCAACCATAACTCACAACTATATGGTTACAACCTATTTTATGTAATCACATAATTCAATTATAAACTAATCTATTTTGTTTACTTATACAATTCAATTTGTAATACTTATCATTATTTTGTTTTCTTAACTAATTTTAATCAACATTGTTACTAAAATCCTAATTCCTAACTTTAACTTAACAATATTTCATTCACCAATTTTAATCAACATTTTTAATTTCTTACTTAAGTTAACTCCATATTTAAGAGTTAACATACACTACACAATTAAATTTCATCCAACACAATTCACCAATAAGTCAAAAACCAGTGGACATCTAACATTGCATTAGAATATGAAGAATCATACTTTATTTTCAAAAGATATGTTGACTTTGATTATATAAGTGATATTGATAAAAATAAATCTATAAAAGGTTATATGTTCACGCTTTTTAGCAGTGTTGCAAGTTAGGTTTCAAAGTTATACTTAGTTCTGGCTACATCCACATAGGAGCATAATACATAGTAGTTACACAAACCGGAAAAAAATGGCATAGTTAAAACTAGTGTTAGAAGAACATGGAAATAAATAATAAAATATTTAATTATTTTGTGACAATTAGATTAGCTTACATCTAGTAAGAAATCCAACATTTCATCCAAAATCAAGTGCATACAAGTTTATACCATTTGACTTTGTTCGTGGAAAAGTAGAAGAAAGAAATATGGATATGTAAAAGTTTATACCAAAAATAATATAGCATATTTTATGACAAAAGCAATCATTAGTGACAAGTTTATTTGGTGTGAATCCTAATATGGCTTGTCAAGAATAAAAACAATATGATAATGACAAAGTGGATTAAAAATTGACTAGTTGTTAATCAAATCTTCACGTGGGAGATTATTAGAAGAGTATAGATATTATTCATAATATTTATATATTATTTATATTAGAAAAATCTAAATATTATTTACACAACATTTAGATAAAGATAAATAATTTTTAGTACAAAAATAAATATTAGAATGTGTAATAGTTACAATAAATTGAATTATATGTCTATAATTAGTTTGATTCATCTATAAATACACATTCATCTTTTTGTTTCATATATCATGAAACAAGTTCGATTATCCAAGAATAGAAATTGTGAGATACTAATTTTATAAGTGCTACCTTACAAATTAATATGACTTGTAGTTAATAAATATTTGTGTAATGACTCTTTTTTACTCACAATAATATTTTTATCTCATATTTTTCTAATCTCAATCTTACCCTATCTACCTATTCATTTCAATAATGCCTTTAACTTCATTTAACAATTAACTACAAATTACTTAGAAGTCAATGAGAATGAATAGTAAATTTTTTATATGAAGAATTTCCACAAATTAGATTACAAATAAGTTTTAAAATAACTAATAAATATTTGTTAACTCAATTAGCACACCAATACTTGTATAATAATTGATATTCTTAACATTATTCTAAATTGCATGTTGTACCATATTAGTCAACGTACCACATTTCTTGAAATATATTAGATTACTCCAAATAAAGGCATATTGCGTTCTGGCTGATACTATATATATACATATATACGTTTAAAAAAAAAATCCCATATCAAACAGCATATCCTAACAGAAATCACCGTCAGAATAATGACTAATGAGATGATAATGATCCTTGGAAACAAATTCTTTTGTTTGTTTCTAATTCATCGCTGTACTTAGACTGTCCATGACAATAATTGATCAACTTGTAGTGTATAGAGTCATCTCTTACGAATACGACGTACAGAAACCAGGTATCATTAATTAGACCAATAAAGAAGAGGTTGGGACTTGGGAGCCATTTCCAGTAATAATAATAATAATGTTACTGATAATCTTCTAATTATGAACCACAGGTTAGCCACCAACCAGTTTCCTTTTTCTTTTTCCCCGTTTTGGTGCAAGCATTATGGTCATTACTGCCTCTTGGCTGCTCGCTCTTTCTATCGTAACTGAACCCTCATGAACTACTGAAGTCTTCTTTTCTACGAGCTTTTTCGGATATTTCGATACACATATCGTTTCTCTCGCACGGGCAGTGCATTATATGTTCGATTACGTCGACTGGGATTCTCCACAAAAACAACATTGGGGAGTGTGAAAAAATGACCTTATAACCTTCCTCTCATTAATTAAGACAGTTGTCAGGTAAAGACCTCCTGCTTAATCACCTTAGCTTCCCCAATTAAAGTGCATTGACCTTGAACAAACACCATGGCTCCTTGATCTTTTGAACATTTTTAGGTATCCCACCGATTAGGAAAGGCAAAGCGTGATTTGATTTTATTTATGTTTTGGATAATTTTATGTTTTCGTTTTTATGATATTTTTATTACTAATATCAATTTAATTATATTTTATTATTGATAATAATTAAATATCAAATAAAATTTAGAGTTAAAATGTTTTTATATTTAATTAAATGAGTAATTTTATTTTAATATCTTATAATTTTTAATAAATTTATTAAAATAAATAATTAAATAAGTACAAGATTGTATTTCTAAAACCTAAATATATTTATTAAAATATTTTAATTGTTAAAACAACTAAAACTCTTTTTTTATGATTTTGATAAATTATGAAAACATGAAGACACTAGAATAAAAAATAAAAACGAGAAACTCAATTGGAAATATATATATTTTTTAATTTGAAAATAGAAACAAAAAATCAAAATTAGAATATCAACTAAACAAGCCCCAATTAAATAGAATAGTCCTTTTCCTTGACAATAGAATAAAAATATATTGTACAATGGGAACAAGTGGAGTCTGATTATTATTGCAGCTTGGCAAAGATGAATCTCAGCGAGTCATGCATATGGGTGAAGCCTAATCCATGCAATTAAATTGCTGAACGAACTAAATTATTTGGCCTACCTATTTAATGCTTGAACATATAGAAGTTTGCATGTTTCTATCTTTTTCCACTCTTAATTTTAAGAATATTAAAGACTGGGATGGAAAGAGACTCGGTAGCATTGACACATGTGTAATTTGTACTTAAAAGGACAAGCTTATAAATGCTCAAGTTAATTAAGTGTAATGTGTCGATTCCTCAATAATGTTGGTGTTAATTTTGGTTTTCTATCCAACTCCTCGAAAACAGTTCCTCAAGTGAATCTAACCCGAAACATCCATTGCTCGTATCGAACTTGTTTCTTCTGTTTAGTACGAGATTGAGTGTTGACTACGAGTTGCTAGCTTGAATGTTTCGGCCATAATTAAAGCTTAAATCTAACGAATGGAAATTTTAAGAGATGGAAACTTTAACTACAAGTTGATTTCTGACCCAATATTGGCTTGGAAAATTTCCAATGTCCTGGAGATTACAATAATGAACGACAAGATCTTTTTTCCAAAAAAATAATAAGCAAGATCTTACCTACAATTGCACCCTATTAATTGATGAAACTAAGTCAAACCACAATTATGAAGTTGAAAGCAACGCTCGACAAGTTCACAGTTATCATAATAGATGCTTCTTTTAACCTCCAGCTGACTTGAATTAGAAGTTTTATAATTACTACCCTCTTCAAATTAAGTAGACTTAAAATAGGAGAGTATCCTAATGGGGAACTTCAAAATGGAAGCAGAGAAACTACTAAAAATTATGAGATTCAGGGCCTTCCGCTAGTAACGAGGAAAGTATTGTCACTGAACTGACTCCGCTGCCTGTAAAAATTCTGAATATCCCAGGAATATTATCTATATTGAGTGGTCTAAATTAATATGCACTAGCCCTTGTGCTACATGGTAGGGTTAATTTTCATTAGTAAAAATTATAAAGAAAGTACATCCATCAATTAGTCACGGATGTGTTTGGTAAATGAAGAATCTAGTAACCATCTATTTTTTTTGAATGCCCTCTTACAAAGATATCTGGAGCTACATTATTACGAAATGTCTATGGGTTAATTCGGGAGACTCCTTTCTAGTCATACTCCATCATATCTTACACCAGAATCCTCACACAAGAAGCGATCAGTTGATTTACACCATAGTTCTCGGCGTCAGTGTGTACAAATATATAGCATGAAAGGAATCTACAAAGATTTGTGACAACACAAGTTTCCATCGAGACATTGAAAGTTGTGATCTTCTAGTAAATACAAGAGCTAATCTTTGTCCAAAATCTTCAATAAAGTAACGCAAGACTATCCTCCTCACTGAATCTATAATGCTATCTCCTATGGTTTAATCATTATAGCGAACTTGTCCTTTTATTTTTGAGCTTGTCATTTTTGCTAGTCAAGGGTACTACCCTTTGTTGTTTATCTACTCTGTAAAACCCTCTTATTAATTCATTAATCCAATTTTTCTTTTTTCAAAACAATTAGTCATGGAACTACAATTAGATTCTATTTTGAGAATTTAAACTTTTAAAATGTCGTATAATTTGACATTTACTTGATTTAGTGATTTAGGATAAGGGATGAATATTTAGCAGAAGACTAAATTGGTTACACTTTGACGAGTTGTGCATGCATCAAGAGGCAAAGAGCATGAAGGAAGGTTCTAACACATGCCATCAGCTAAGGATTGACTAGTGTTGAAATTGTAATAAAGATGCCTACAAGAAGTTACAGACAATGCGAATCAGTTGGTGGGCGTTGAGCGATGGCAATTTTGTCTTATGAACCTTCACATGTCTTCCAACTCACTCACACACACACCCTCCCCCACACTACTTATAAATACCTTTGCATTTCTGTTTATATCATACTCCATCAATAACACACTCTGATTTGACTCACACAAACCCCATCAAACCTTAGTTTAATTTACACATTCATTCACCACTACAAAAATCTTACACATCTATTCCAACACACAAATATACACATATACACACGTATTTCTGTCTCAAATGTTTTAGAACCTCCTTCCATGCTCTTTGCCTCTCAAGACTCTCTTACACATATACACCCATTCAAGACTCTCCTCTCTCTTTCTCTCCTTTTCTTTCCCTCTTAATTTCTACCTATTTCTTTCTCAAATGGATGTTGCTATACTACTTTATGCTTTCTTGATCCTCTATCCACTCTTCTTTCTCTGGAAGTGGGTCAATGGGAAGAGGGATCAGGAATGTTATATTTTGGACTATGAGTGCTATAAGCCAGCAGACGATAGGAAGCTTGACACCGAGTTCTGTGGAGAGGTCATAAAGAGAAACACCAATCTTGGACTCAATGAGTACAAGTTCCTCTTGAAAGCCATTGTCAGCTCCGGCATTGGCGAGCAAACCTATGCTCCCAGGATCATGTTCGCTGGTAGAGAAGAGAGCCCCACCCTGGACGATGGGATCTCGGAGATGGAGGAGTTCTTTCATGATAGCATCGAAAAATTGCTCGCCAGATCAGGGATTTCTGCCCAAGAAATCGACGTCCTCATCGTTAATGTGTCGATGCTGGCTGCTGTTCCCTCCTTAGCTTCGAGGATCGTTAATCACTACAAAATGCGGGAAGATATCAAGGTTTTTAACCTCACTGGAATGGGGTGCAGTGCGAGTCTCATATCCGTCAACGTTGCTCAGAACATCTTGAAGACTTACAGGAATGTCCATGCACTGGTTGTCACTTCAGAGTCCTTAAGTCCCAACTGGTACGCAGGCAACGATAGATCGATGATTCTCGCAAATTGTTTGTTCCGTTCAGGTGGATGTGCAATGCTCTTGACAAACAAAAGGTCCCTGAAACACCGTTGCATGTTCAAGCTCAAGTGCCTCGTGAGGACTCACCATGGAGCCAGAGACGAGTCATATGACTGTTGCATACAAAGAGAAGATGATCAAGGTCGCTTAGGGTTTCACCTAGGCAAGAGTCTCCCAAAAGCAGCAACACGGGCCTTTGTGGACAACTTCAGAGAGATAGCTCCAAAGATCTTACCAATTAGAGAGTTACTTAGATTTATGGTCCTAACATTTATCAAAAAGTGGACACAAAGCTCCACAAAAGGAGGAGGATC
>JAOQMM010000172.1:6679441-6692661 GCA_027563515.1 Erythroxylum platyclados | reverse complement strand
TGGTCTTGCCGGGCACCGCCGTGCTGACGACCTGGAACCCAACGGTCGAGGGGAGCACGCCGCGAAGGGCGCGCGCGCGCATTGATCTTTTTCTTTAATGCCTCATTTTATGCATCAAATCATTCATTTTATCATTGTTAAAAACTATACTTTTAGAAGCTATCACATTATACATATTATTTTTAAATTCCTCATTCTCAATCATGTATATATTTAAGAGTTTGTTAGCCTTTTATATTTGTAAGACACTTCTTTCGCTTTCATGCTCATAGCATTTAGGTATTCAACTAACTCTCATATAAAAGTTTAATATTGCAATCATCATTATTATTACAAAATTTTGAGAAAGTGAGTACCTCATCACTATTGACCATAAAACAAATGCTTGCCATCTCAATATTAGATTCTTCACTCACCGAATTGCTTATATCATCTAATGTAGGTTTTGGTGCTTTTCATGTTGTGTTCCTCTTTCTCATTCTTTTCACTAATTTCTTTCTTCGTCACTACATTTCTTGATTAATTAGTATCATCAAATATAATTATGAGTATGTCAAATATCATAAGTATTTTCATACAATGACATTATATTTAATAAATTTTTCTTAAATAAATCAAGAATAACAATCATTGTCTTATTATTTCATCATTGATATCCCACTTCTTTTTCTATAATTTCCTATACATTAAAATTTTCAACCATAAGAAAAAATTTTATCCTAATTTTGCAATGCAAGTAATCATTTCTATGAAAAATGAGGCAATAGTAATATAAAGAAATTTGAAATGTGTTATTTTGTTCTTTAATCAATTAATTTTGTTAAAAATTTATGTGCAATAAATAACACCTGCTTTGAACTAATTGTTGGTATTGAGAAAACGCAAATTGTTTGTTCTAATGAATGATTTTATCAATTCCATATATGAAAATTACTAAGCAATCACAATAATTATTAAAGAGAGTAGAAAAACAAAAACAAAACCAATTTATAGTGGTTCCACCAAACAACTGTTGATTTGTGTACACTTTCAAGCTCCACTTGAGAATTCATTATCATTTTCCTCAATAGGTGAAGATTAGTATTTCTTATTGAGTGAAGAGAAACTCTTACACTTCTTCCTTTCTTAGGGTGACGAGGAATCCTTTACATATATTCTTTTGTTAGAGATGAAGATGAACTCTAACAATTAATTACTCTCTTGATTGATATCTTAATCACTCAATTAGAATCCAAGAACTCCTCACAGACAAATGAACTGAAAAGAATTCTTAATCATACAATACACTAAGGGCTCATATCATGCTCACACATATATAAATGCAGTAGAACTCTATTAAAAGCTTCCTAAGTCTTGCTTTAGCGTCAAAGATCCTTTTCATAATTCACATATGTTTTATTTATACTTCAAACAATCAAATATTTCTTTAGAAACAAAAATTAATTGTTATAATAACTAATAACAATCTGTCTACTAATATATCAACCAATGTTCTTATACAAACTCATGATACATAAAAATTCTTTCTTTCAAGGAAACTAGTTGATTAATATATTATCTTGGTCAATTAGTATATGTACAAAATGTACAAACTATTTTAGAACCCTAGTATAGGTCAACCAAACTCCATCATAGGTCGACCAAACTTATAAGACATGTTTTCCTTAAAACTTCTCAAATTCTTTTATAGATCAAAATATAATATTTTGACAAAACTTGATAAAATACTCTAAATATTCTTCAAAAGTATTTTGATATGTCATGTTTATGCAATATTGAGTCCTTAGCTCATTGAAATGATCAAGATAAGGTTACAAAAAATTTCAATGATTTGTTACATATGAAATGGCATCACTTTTTATTTTTCATGATCCAATTAACTTGAATTATCTTAAATATTTCTTGAATTGCATATATACTTTACTTTTTTTTTATCCATTGAACTTAATATTTCACACATTACTTGATTTTATTATAATATAGTTATTAAAATCACCAAAAGTAAATTAATAATAAGTTTTGTCATCGTCAAAATTTTGAGTTATAACTTCATTTGATCTAACAAACTCTTTTTTTAATATATATGTCAAATTAATAATAAGTTTTGTTATCATCAAAATTTTGAGTTATAACTTCATTTGATCTAACAAACTCTTTTTTATATATATATGTCATATTTTCTTTTCGTTTTGAAATTTTTTATTAATTCTCTTTTTTATAAGTAAGTCCATGCATATCTTTATGAACTACTCTTACTCTTACATATGGTACTTCATTTATATCTAGTAGCCTGCTCATCCTTGATTTGAAGGTTTAACCTAATTTTGATGTAAATTGCTGAACTTTAAAAGAATTGAAACTTTATAGAAACAAACTGAACTGTGACCAGAGGAACCAAAACCTTTTGATCTATCAAAACCGTTCGATCATTTTTGCTATTATTAACCATGACAGGAACCACCACCAACCCCATAAATATGCTTCTAACCACTAATCAAGCAAACCATACACTGTGATTTGACTGTTTACAAGTAATCTTGTAATTAATTAGATTCCACGACATGTAGATATATTGATCTGCCACGTATACTATCTACCTACCATAGTCAAACATGGTCCATCTTAGGGTACCTTATCATAGAATTTCTGGAGGATTCAGGAGATTGAACTTCGTGTCTGAAACTTTGCTTGGTATCGATTGAAACGATAATTAAACCAAAACACCCTTTTATTCATTAATTCTTCTCTCTGCATAATTTATTCATTAATTCTTTATCTCTCTGCATAAAACCCGTTATAAAAAGTTCCTGACAGTGTAAACTGACCTGGCACTTGGCTCCTGCATTCCGTATGGCGATGAAGAATAAGGTAGGAAACTAGGCATGGAGAGCATGCAGGTATTATAGTGTGTACAAATAAGGAAAAGTAATGCATAGGGGAACAAGCCATTTACGATGACAGGACATGGGTAGTTGGCTTCATGTGCTATGTAGTAGGATGATAATGGACGCATTTATTCGCCGCCTCGCTTTGCAGCAATAGTAGGTTGAAGATCTTTATTTGTTCGTTGCGTTTTAAGATATATGGTGCCAGATTACACAGGATCAAATACAGATTATGATGTTAACACTTCAGACTTTATTACACTACATGTGCGATGTTCTACCATTTTTGAACTTTAGCCAAATATGGTTACAAATAGTTGATCTTTCGATTATAAATACTCCATCAATCTATCTGTGATATCCACATAAATTACACGGCGTTAGTTTAATCATTGGCATTACAGCGACTGAAATAAGCATTGCATTCTTTTTTTTTCCTGACAAGTAAATTGCAATGGACCTTTCTTGAGATCAAGGATTACAATTTCCCCAGATGTATATCACTTAGTACGAAACCAGGAGTAATTCAGAAGGATTACTTAAGGAAGTCCTTCGGAGCCTTCAACTGAGGACTAATACTCACATCCGCATAATTTTAAAATAAAACTTTAGATTCCATCGAAGATATATCTATATAATTATCCAAAATGAAGGACAACAAGGTGAATTAGGATTCAGGTCCTGAGACAAGAATTGCAATCTTCAACTAATAAAATTTTTGCAATCCTTGCTGCCAAGCTAGGGAGAGACCATCATTATCATTAATCCACCACACTCCGCTGAAGAGTGTAGCCCGGTCCCTGTTCCGAAAGCAAACCCATCTGCAGTTGCTTCCCTTGACTCCTGGAAAAGGTAAGTCTCTTGCTCTGATCTTATACCCACAAAGAATTGAGCAGGATTAGAAGTATTGGTTAACAAATTTCATGTCTTCAGAATTTTAACCTTTCAGGATTCGAAAGAAAAGAATATCAGAACCTTGCAAAATAACGTCACGTTAATTTGCATCATTAACAAGTAGCATCTTTTTATTTTCAAAGAAAATATCTCTGAATTTGACAATGACGTTTCCTGGAGCTACTGGCTTCACCCCAAAAAGATTTCAGCAAAAGCCTCATCATGCTGTTGTACGCTTTTTCCAAATCATTGTTATGCAACTTATGTTAGAATGGGAGGTGACACACATCTCTCTCTACTCAAACGTTCTCAATGTTGAATTAAGATTGGACCGGTTAATATGTGTTTTCTAATGAACCGCAATCATCTAGTATTTGATATACAAAGCTTTTGTATTATTGATAATAAGCACTATCTATTATGACCAATTACTTCAAAATGCAATTTTATTTATACAAATAAATGGATTAATGGGAATTATTAATTGTAATTTATAAATTTAGCTAACACCACATTCTAACAAAAAGTTTGATTTCTTTCTATTTTTAAGATTTATTTCATTCAGCATCTAAGATTTAGGGCCAAGAAGTCATAAGACTAGACCGAAACGTTATAGACCAAAGTCTTTAAACACCAGGCCCATATTAAGAATCATTTGAGATTTGACGTCCAATCCAGATCTCCATTTGATGGGTTTTACGGATGATACAACTCTTCTTCTAGGACTGCATAATCGCATAATAGAAAGAAAGAAATGTTTGATAAAGTTTTATGTCTGATTACCTGAACTGTATGTTATTGTAATCTTGGTTGAGAACATTCATCGAACAGTTTGAGCGCGTTATTCCTTGATAAGCAATTCTAATGGAGAACACGAAGCTTTTGCTTTGTTGTCCTTCGGGTCTCACACCTTCTCAGGTTCTCTATATTCCTCCACTCCTCTCTTCTTCTTCTTTTTTTTTTTCTTTTTATTGACCATCAAATTTGATCTTATTTGCTTCTGGTTCAAGTTATCTGTTATTTTGGATCAATCATATGACAGAATTCCCCATCCCGACTTTGAATTGGAGAACTCCATTGACAAGGTCAGTTAATCTTCTCTATGTAATGCGAATGCTTGTATTGCCTTGCTGGAGATGTTGGTTTGTGCTAGTTTAACAAGATTGTTAGCCCAAATTATATGCTGCATATGTCTTTTTAATGACATGTTCAGCTGTTTATCATGTTGCTTAGTACTTATAGTGTCAATATTAACTTGGCTTTGTTCCAAAATCAAAGCCAAACGTACTTATAGTGTCAATATTAACTTGGCTTTGTTCCAAAATCAAAGCCAAACCTTTTCTACTTGCAAACCTACTCCAGTAGCTGAGCTTTTCTTTTAAAATTGTTCAACGCTGTTTTTAGATATGGGATCAAAGGGTACAGAAGAATGCATCATTGTACAATGGGAAAAAGTTCCGGGTATGTTGATAACCTTTTTGCTCCTGAGTAATTTTCAAGTGCTCTTTTTATCAATTTTAATGTATCTTAATCAAGCAAAACTCAACATAGCACGATGACCTTGGAATTGTTAGATCGTTTGCACACTGTTTACTTCGTTACTTGTGATGTTTGTCCAGAAACCAGTTCTTGTCTTGCATACAAGTTAATCAAATCAGTAATAAAATAGGATTTTCAGTGCAATAGAGAAATGGCTAAAGCTTGCATGTGCATAAAGGAATATTTTGAACTTTATGTCTATAGTTCCATATCTTGCTACGAATTCATTGATGTTAATATTCTTTTCAGTATGGAGGATATAGCCTTCTCAGGGGAGATGGATCAAACCAGGATTCTCTTGTGTTCCTCCACCTTGGTTTGACTGATTATAGGTGTCCTACTTTCTCTGGTCTTTCAAGCATACACACATATCTCCATGTGTATACCATCCTAGAAATTTGAGATAGTTTTTGCAGCATTCCTTAAATCAAGTAGACTTGTGTGTGCATATATTTGTTTGGGATATTTGTCTTTGTGGGTAGATATCCTTTCATGGAATATTAACTATTAAACTAATCAGATATGTACTTTAGCTTTTCTACCAATAAAAGTTTGCTTCATGCTACTGATTTTAGATAAGCTTGTCTACTATGCCGCTTGTCTTCTGCCTAATAAGTGTGTCATCAGAACAATATTAGTTTTCTAGGAGGAAAATATTTATAGCCTGATTATTGAACTTCCTATCTGACAATGCCTAGTTAGGGTAAACATATAGAAATCCCTCAGTTGAGTAGGGAGATAAGCAGGAACTAGACAGCAGTGGATTGTCTTGGAGACTCAGTTATAACCACTTTAAAATGGACTTTCATTCCACAACTTCAACAAGTCTTGCTTATTCTCCTTTTACTTTCTTCTGTTATTGGTTTGAAATTTCTTCATATTATTTTCTGAAGTATTGCTGTTCATCTAATTCTTGATCCATTAACTTTGATGATTGCCATTAAAATGATTTCATACAAATCCTATGTCAGTCATCTCCCCTGGAAGGAATAAATGTTCTGTTCTTGATGTCCAGGACTTTTGTTGGAACAAACTTAAGTCCTTCGTGGGAAAAGTTCCTTGCTGCATCAGAAGGTATTTCTTGAGGCATCTAAAAGTTTAATGGAGAAGATACGTTTTAAATTGTTTTTCCAATTGTTTTTCTGATTTTTTTTCCCCTTTATATTACCAAATTAACAATGCACTTGTGGATAAAATCACCCCTGCTTCTTCTCTTTTCCAAAATGTATGCCAGTTTTGACGTTTCCAATATGTTGGTGATTTTCTGTAGCACATATCTGCCAAGTGTTTTCCAACGGCATACTGATTTTCTAGGCTAGCAGATTAAGTTTACCATTATTTTGTTTCTTTTTCTGCAATCATAGTAGTAGTTTTTTTTCCCCTTTCTTTCTACTTCTTAGTTTCTTTGCCTTTATTCCCTTATAGAGGACGTTATCAAGTGTCAACACACGTCAAGTCCACTAGGAAATGGTGCAGTGGTTGAGACATTGGACAAAAGGATAGTTGTCTTGCAAAGGAGTCAAAATGTTGGGGAATTTCCTGGACATTATGTTTTCCCTGGAGGTCATCCAGAGGTATGGAATCTGGAAGTGTATCATATGCATCCTTTTCCTCAATTTCCACTTAGTTTGATGAATGATTGAGATTGTTAAATTATAGATGTTTGTTTTGTCCTTGGATATTAGCTTCTGGGAGTAGGATATGTCAGTTCTCTAACCACTTACTGATTAGAGGTTTCCCATTTCTAGATTATCAAAACCAATTGTTTTTTCCCTTCTTATTTCCTCTCAAAGCAGTTTGTAGGTGATTATTCCTCATGTAATATTACTTTCCTGATCGTTGACAGCCTGAAGAAGTTGCAGTAGCATCTCACCAGAGTGGTGAAGAACTTGTAGATCGTGAGCTTGTTAACAATAAGGTTTCTGTAGAAATGTTTGACAGTATTCTTCGTGAAGTGGTTGAAGAAATTGGAGTACCTCGTACATCTCTTGTAAGATATAATATCATGGAAGTGACACTTTTTCTTACATATTTTTATATTGGCATCTTCCATTTTTCATTTGCTGCAATTAGAATTAGCCAGGATTAACACTTGGGGGCTGCATATTGAAACCAACCATTTTTCATTTGCTGCAAATAGAATTAGCCAGGATTAACACTTGGGGGCTGCATATTGAAACCAAACTCAATTCTGATGCACTTTAGATTGAAGACTTGTATAGTTATTGGAGTTGTATCATTGGAAGAGTGCCTGAGGTTGTGTTTTAAGACCTGGTTTACCAATAACATAATGAATATTCAGATGTATCAGAATGAGATTCTCACATGCAAATGTATTTCTTTGTGCTAGTCTATAGTTGGTTTTCTGGTATAAACGATCTACAAGGCGAGTTAGCCTAATGAAAGGAATCTGCAGCTGGAATGTCACGTTTAGGAGTTCAGGCCTTACTGAGTAAGTTGTTAGAGTAAGGATGGATGCAGGTGGGACTAAGCAGGGGCATTTGCTCCACTAAAAATGATGGAAGACTTACATTTTTCCCTATTCATGTACCTACTATTTTATTTTGGTCCCTCTAGAAAATGTAACTTTAGGAAATGGAATGCTTTCTTTTTTGTTTGATAAATGGGTAAGAAGGGGACCCCTAAATCAGTAAGGAAGAGGCAGCTTTCTCGCTTGCACATTTAAATGATCCATTCAACATTACGTTGGGACCATACTTTAGTGAACCTCCTTGGATGGTAGTAGATAACATATACTTTGCCCCTACTAAACGGATTCTAGATTCATCTCTTAGTTGAAGTTTTGCTTTGTATTGTTATGACCCATTGCTTTTCACTAGATCAAAAGAATTAATGGGCTTCTTAAAAGAAACCATGATTGATTCCTGGTTCAATTACATTTGATTCTAACGTATCATTTAATTGAAAGCATTTATTATTTTCACTGCTTAATTGTTTACTTCTTTGGATAATGTACCTCAAATTTTGTTCTGAATTTTTTGCAGTTCAGTCCACTTTTTATAGGTTTATCTCGCAGAGTGTTGAATGTTCGACCAACTGCCTTTTTCTTCATCAAATGCGCTCTTCCGTCGAAAGACATACAACAACTGTATTCTAGTGCACAAGATAGCTATGAGTCAACTCAACTCTATACGGTTACAATGGTTAGTTTCAATTTTATGCTTTTAATTTAGACGTACTCCTTATGGTTCAGTTGTTATCAACATTTGACTTGTCGTGTCTGGATGAATAGTCTAGCACTTAGGAATGTGGTGGCAGTTGTGGGATATCTTTGTGCTGGATTTGATCACATAGGTGGTTCAGTCATTTTGGTGATAATGTGGTGGAATACATTGGTAGAGCCCATCCAGTGTGGTGGAATACATTGGTAGAGCACTCAAAACTTGATGGGATAATTGGGGATTTTAACAAAAACAGTGCTGGTGATGCATCATATATACTTTTCTTTGTTCATTTTATGCTGATTATTTTCTTGGGAGTACTTGTCAGTGGAAGGATTAGAGGTTGTGAGATTTGAATGATCTTATTTGTAATAGATATGACGATCTCTCAAAAGATTTGACAGCAATTAAATGTCCGTCCTTTTATTCTCTTTTCTTTTTAGTGCATTAAAGAAGTCAGTTTGTTTGTGAGGTACCATAGAGGGAAAAGTATGCAAGGATTGACAACATGTTTCAACAATAGAACTTAATCTATTGATTTTTACTGATCTTTTCACCAGGCTGATTTGGAAAGCATGGCATTAAAGATGCCTGGCTGCCATGAAGGTGGATTTGCTCTCTATAAGTTGATGGTAGAAGCTTCAAAGAGTATGTAATAAACAATCCCTACCAATCAAGAGTCAGCCATTAATATGTAAGTTACTCACCGTTGGGTGACATATGCTGTCTTTATTGACTGCACCACAGGGTTCTTAAGCTGCAATTTAGGCGTTAAATGTTATTGTCATCTTAAATTTGGCTGAATATAGGCTCTGACGCTTGTTTATATGCGTTGTTTGTATGATGTTGTATCTAAATTTTCTTTAAAGAGTAATAGCCTCATTTTATTTTTTTTAAAGTCCCCTATTGTGATTCTAATTCTATCCTGAGAATATAGATGCTTTCCGTTGAATGCAAGAGATTCTTGCTTAGTGACTTAACAGTAATCGCGTAATACCATGCTGATTTCTTCTTTGGCATAGAATACCTTTCTAAATGTTTGTAAGATCATAAAGCATTTACTTTGAAAATTGAGGGACTTTTTGTTTGTATTTTTATTTTTGGTTTTCTATTTTTATCTTCAAATTTAGTAAAAAATAATAATTTTTGTTTCCTGTTTATGCTTTTTCATAATTTGATTTATTATTAACTAAATATATATTATTTAATTATTTAATATATTAATTATTAATAAGAACTATGAAAATATTTAATTTACTGTTATATATTTAATTAACTAAATTAATTATTAATACGAATTATGAATAATTAAATTTTACTTAATAATTTTAAATAATTTTAATTTAACAATTATTAATAAATATAATTAAATTTAAGGTATCTTCAAATATATATTTCAAATAAAATTTGGTTTAGTAGATAAAATATATTTAAAATAAATATTAATTTATAAATAAAAAGTTATTTTTAAAATTATTTATTTTAATAAAATAATATATACGAGATTAACATAAATTTATTTAATTAAAAATAATTTATTTTGAAGTTCTATCTAATATGTAATTATCATCAATGATAAAAATATAATTATCAATAATAAAATAATTTATTTTGACTTTTTCTACTTTGCCCATTGATCTAGTCTTATTGAAGTTATTTCAAACTTCACATTTCAATTGACCTAGACTTCTATCTTAACTTGGTACTGGATTAGAAGTTTTCACTTATGTCTCCAATATTAGATTACATCTCTTCATTGGAGAAATATGTATCAATCTAAAACAATCAACATATAAATATATATGTTATTCATAATCATGATTGATAATTCATAAATATCAGAGAGAATAGGAAAACATAAATTATAATCATAGATTTAAAATTTATCAATTTTCACTTGTCAGTGACTTACAGGTCACATACATGTCTGTGTATGTGATCGTGTAAGTTACTAAGATCGTGTCACATAACACACGGGCTTGTATGTGTTTTCGCGGACGTATATAGTCACATACACTTTCTGTAAGTCATTGTAAACTTTTTTTCATACTTACACAACCATATACACGAACATGTATATGATATGTATAGCAATTAGTCATACTTACCCGGTCACGTACACGGGCATGTATGTGACTGTGTAAGTTTCGAAACTCACAATCACTGACACAATCACATACATGCCTATGTATGTGATTGCATAGGTGATTTTGAGTGTATGTGATCATGTAAATATGGGAAAACACCTCCTAATTGGCAACATTCTTAGAAATTTCAATATTTCACAAATTAAAATTTTAATCAAAAGATTCCTGAACTTTACCTTGGTGGATGGGTGGTGAAGAAGAAAAAAAAGATGGCGTCAGGGAAGCGGGGCATTGGGACGGTGCCTTGAAGGGGTATCGTGTAAAGAGGTGACGCAACAAAGGGGGTGGCGTAGTGAAGGGACGATAGTGAGAGCAAGACAGAGGAGGTCATAAGGGCATAGGGCAATTGGGAAAGAAGGTAGGGCATAGGGGTGTACCAACACAGGGCAACTGGGGAACAACTAAACAAGGAAGAAAGAGAAGGGTGGAGGTCGGAGGCTTATGTTAAACCTAGAATAAAAGACGTCTTTTTACATTACATATGAAATGATGTCATTTTATTTACTTCATCATAAGCGAAACAACGAGAGTGAAAAATGATGTCGTTTTGTTTGAGTTGTCTGAGCCTAAGACTCAATCAGATAATAATTTTTGGGCCAAAGATCGAGTCAATCTAATTTTGGCCCGTTGATCTCGAGCTAAGGCAAAGCAAGCCTTGGCCCAAATGCCAACTCTACAAATTATTCATGTCATGTATCTTTTGTTTGTCGTATCATGTGTCTGTTTCTACGCCTAAAGTTCTCTTCATGTCTTGGGCTTTTCTTCACGTGGACTCTCCGGTCATTTTGAGACCAAATCAACCACATTTCGGATACACAGTGCACGTGTGGTGATATGCTGTCTTCCTCAAAAAAGTTGCGTAAAAAGGCTGATTCACTGTCATTGGCTTTTTGCATGGACAGCTCATGTGACTTTCAAGTATAGTTTTACTAATATGCTTGTGCTCTGCTCTTTAAGGTGGTGGTGCTGCTTCAGGATCCGAGAATGCTAAGCTACTTTATCAAAAGTAACAGGTTATTAAGGTGCGAATTCTTTGGCTCAACACTTTTGACAGTAATACATATATTAGTGAATTGGCGTATCTAACTTATTCCTTCCTTCTATGTGAAGTACTTGCTAATCTAATTACTCTAATGAGAATTCCCCCCTCATCTCTCATCTCCTTGCCAACTGTTGATATAAAGTAATGTTTTGCTTTTCTGGGCTGACTTTATCATCTTTTTTGGTCAGGCGTTTCAAATTTCCTCCATACCAAAAGTTTATTATGAAGCGAAAGACCCTTCGCGTATGACGTTTATTTAATGTTGACATTTTATAGCAATACGTTAATCCTGAACATACATAATGCGACGTGATTCTAGCACTTTTCTTTTAGAAATGTAATCGTCATATTGTATTATACGTCCTGTGACGTGATTCTATATCATATACATTTGTTTCTCTTATATTTTCACTAACCACTCAGTAGAAAGGATAGTATTACAGATTAAAAGAATCCAATTCATCAAAATAAATATAACTTGTTTCAAAGTTAATTGCTCTTCTGAAATATTATAGAGAACGTAAATATTGTTACTTGGAATGACAGAGAAAAAAGAAAACTAAACCCTTCACATTTGGTTGCACTATTGGGCTATTAGCATTGTGTAATTTGTTCCTTTTTTTATTTTTTTGTTAATACGTTACAGTATTCTCTTTTCTAAAACTTAGTTATCATGTTAAGGCTACCTGCTCTTTGCCAACGACCTGCTTTTTTTTGTTGAAGCCTCAATGACACAAGTACGGGGCTTCCAGCAACTGTTGGAGATCTTTTGTGCCAAGTCCGGGCAGCGAATAAATACAATCAAAACGATTGTCTTCTTCTCCAAGAATGTGTCCGCGGGTCTTAAATCCCACCTCTCTACACATCTGGGTTATCAGCATACGAATGACCTAGGAAGATATTTGGGTATGCCCCTATCGCATGGCCGTATTACGCGGCGTACTTATGTGGGGATCCTCGAAAGAGTTCAAAAGCAACTCTCAGGGTGGATGGCGTCGTCTCTCTCGCTAGCTGGGCAAGTTACGCTGGCCACGACTGTTTTACAGTCCCTCCCGGTGTATGCGATGCAAACGACTAAGTTGTCGTACCATGTTTGTGATAAAATTGAGCAGCATGTCCGCTGTTTTATTTGGGGATCAGATCCTACGACCCGACGAATGAATCTTGTAGCTTGGGATGAGGTACGTAACAATAAACAGTCAGGGGGCTTGGGAGTTCGGAAGCTACGTGAGTCAAATGAAACTTTCATCATGAAGCCCGGCTGGCAGCTGCTAACCTCACCACAAAAGCTCCATGTTCAAGCTTTACGGGCCAAGTACCACCTCTGGGAGGCGATACCAAGCAGGATCAAACGGCGAGGCTCCCCCTTTTGGAAAGCCATCTGTGACGTGTGGCCCAAACTCATCGACGGGTTAGCTTGGACTATCGGTAATGGCCAACTTGCTCATTTTTAGATGGACCGTTGGTCCATTCACAAACACCCTCTGTCTGCCTATGTCAATTCGGCATTTCCAGACTATCTTCGAGACAC
>JAOQMM010000172.1:6665873-6676208 GCA_027563515.1 Erythroxylum platyclados | reverse complement strand
TTCTTCTTCTTCTTCATTTTTTTCACCAAAATACAAAAGAAAAGAAAAGAGAGAGAAAGGAAGAGAGAGAAAGCTTATCATGGTTGATTCAAAGGGCAATTCAGCATTGCACATAGCGTCGCGGAAAGGAAGATCTCAGGTGAATTATCCCTTTATAAGCTCACTAACATTGAATTGTTACGAGTCATATGTTTCTTTATGGATTGTTCAGTATCCTATAAAAGTGAGTCTTGCTCTGATCAAAATGCCAATTTTGGCTTCTTTTAGTCAGAAATTCGGCGTCGTGAATAATTAACCTTAGTGCTGAGAACATGTCATCAAAATGACAGAATGCTATTGAAGCAAAGTTCTCATGCTGGAAGATGTTATCAACAGAAAGAAAACTAAACGAATATTCGATTGTGAAAATGCTATTACAAACTTGGACTGCTTTTTAATGAAGAGTTTTTCTGTCTTGTTTACTTACCTAATTAGTAAGAGATCAAATCCACTCACGAGTCAGTCAGGCTGCTGGGGTTTTTTTCTCCTGCTCGCTGCTATATTCCAATGAATGTACTATATTGGTGGAAATAAGGACTAACTGACTTGTGATGTATATTTATTTGAGCAGATTGTCAAGTTGCTTCTTTCTTACGATGAAACCAACACAAAGGCTGTGAATAGGACAGGCGAAACAGCTATTGATACTGCAGAGAAAACTGGGAACCCTGATGTTGCAGCAATCTTACAGGAACGTGGAGTTGTGAGTGCTAAAGTGATTAAGCCACAAGCAACAAATCCAGCTCGCGAGTTGAAGCAAACAGTGAGTGACATAAAACATGAAGTGCACCACCAGTTGGAACACACGCGTCAAACAAGAAAGCGTGTGCATAACATTGCTAAGCGTGTGAACAAAATGCATGCAGAAGGTCTTAACAATGCCATAAATTCAACAACGGTTGTAGCAGTCCTTATTGCCACGGTTGCCTTTGCTGCCATCTTCACCGTCCCTGGACAATATGTGGATGATCCAACTAACATTCCCCCAGGACAATCTCTTGGAGAAGCAAATATTGCTCCAACAGTCCCCTTTACTATATTCTTCATCTTTGATTCTGTTGCTCTCTTCATTTCTCTGGCTGTTGTGGTGGTCCAAACCTCGGTAGTAGTCATAGAAAACAAGGCAAAGAAGCAAATGATGTCAATAATCAACAAGCTCATGTGGATTGCTTGTGCACTTGTCTCAGTAGCATTTCTGGCATTGTCTTTTGTTGTAGTTGGAGAGGATCAGAAATGGCTGGCAATCGGGGTCACAATTATAGGAGCCACTATAATGGTTACAACGTTGGGTACAATGTGCTACTGGGTTATCAAGCATCGTATTGAGGCCTCTAATATGAGAAGTATACGAAGGTCATCAATGGGGAGTAGATCACGGTCGTTTTCAGTGTCAATGATATCAGATTCTGAGATTTTAAACAATGAATACAAGAAAATGTATGCAATTTGATCCTCGCAACACGTAAATCTTCTTTCTACACACTTGCTGCATTATATATGGTCCTAATTTTTGCAGAATCCTAGTGTCTGACTCCCAAATTAATTGAATTTTAAGAAAAGGGTTAATGATTAAAAGAAATGTCGCAAAGTCAAAACAATGCTATTCTGATTCACTACCATTCCATTCTGGGTGGAGGAACTTAAGAATACTTCAAATGGCAGACTAAATTACTTGCTTCACAATTTGATGACCACCCAAGTCAACAAAAAATCTTAGGCAAATCTACATAACGATTAGTGTAGTCGGGAAAGAACGCAATTTCATACGAACTGGTGGAAATCCAATGAACACTTATAGAACGCAGTTTCGTATGAACACGTGGATATGTAATGATCCATTTGGTAATAAAAGTTTTTATTAAGTTTAAATCAACTATTTTGTAATATTAGTTATTCGAATTGGATGTAATAAAAAAAATTTTAGAAACATATAATGAAATACGTCATTTTTAATTTAGAAAAATAAAGTAAATCGTCTCAAATCAGGAACAAAAAAAAGAATAACTTGATCCAACCCTGCTGATGCATTATATTACAAGTTGATAATGCAACATAGATTGGGGAGCAAGGAGTTCAATTGAAGGATTACTGGGTACAATAATGAGGAGTTTGAATCTTAAAAGTAAATGAAATTGTTCCTGGGCATGTGGTGGATTTGAGGAGGCTTGAACTTGAGCTGACATTATTTTATTTTTTAAAATAAAAAGTAGATTTTATAATACGATATTTAACTAACGGAAAATTAATTTTATTAAACCTTTTATTCATTTAAGGTTTGTTTTAAATGTTTTGAAACCCTTAAGAACACTTTTTTACATTTTATTATAAATATTGAACTTTAAAATGCATTTTCAGTCAAATTTTACAAGGAGACTGTTGATTCTTAGAGGTAAGGCAGCGATTTTTTTTTTTAATAACACGGTCACAGAAACAGAGTTACAGAGGTACTATCATGCCATTTCCAGAACCTGAACGGCCCATTAGCAACTGAAATATTTCTCAAGCTTGTCCTGTCTATAGTAAAACAAATTAAATAAGAGTTTAATAGCTTTGAGCAGGTGGACTAAATTCCCACAATTCCTATCAAGCCTCCTAATGCTAAACTGGTACTAGGAGCGTCTGTAATCGGGAACACTTTTCACGACGTCGTACAAATTGTCTTCCAAAATCCGGAGAAGACAATTCAATCTTGGCATCTTATGGAAACAGTGCCTACGTCGTTGGGTAAACCTTTTTAGAAAAATGAATGGGTAATGTAGGAATTTTTTGCTAATAATTTCAAATAAATAATTTTTACAAAAAACTCATTTTATTACCATGTTTTAAGTATAATTATAAAATTTTAGTAATATTTGAGATTTCCTTACTAATTAGGAAGAAGACACCAACAGGCATTATTTTTGCTTTTTCTTTAACTCAAATTGAAGATAATATAATTCGAGGGAAATTTGATTTCATACTTTGTCTTCTAAAAGGCTAAGGATCACAGTGAAAAAATACAGGTCCATCTACTGAAAGGCACTTGAGCCCTGTTAGTATGGAATTGTTACCCCAAATCGATAAATCATTGGGTAGCAGAAAATACAAACGAGCTAGGTTGACACACAATTGCCCGGTAAATTGTAACCTTAAAGAGAGGCTTACTGATTTGTTTTAAAGCAGATCAGTACATAGCAATAGCACGAACACTGGTATAGTAAAATCTTTGGTCAAGTAACTATTCTGAGTGGAGGATTGTATCATGACAAAAGATGGCCCGTGTCATCACAATGAGGAAAATCAGATAATCATCAATACCAATTGATTGGTTTTCTGCATGCTCAACCAACTCAAAATTGTCAAAATTTAAATAGGCCAATAAAGTACTTGAGAAACATTTCAAAGGGTGAAACAATACCAAAACTCTATGCCTCCATTACTGGATACTCAAACACAACATCTTTCCCAGCAAGCTTCCTGTAAACTGCAGAAAACGTCTCCAACTTGTACTCTGTGTTGTTCCGTTCCTTTGGGTCCAAGAATACCTGCAAAAATAGAACCCAGTCTGAATCCAGCAGCACTACAATATCAATCACCTTTATGAGGGATACCCTTCAAAATAATTATAGGTTACAATCAATTCCCATGTCATTTCTCAACTAAGAACTAACAAACACTTTGCAGAGCAATAAACAGTTGACAATCATTGAAAACCCTAACTCAAAAAAGGAAACCCCATATTTATCTAAAAAGATGAAATTAAGTTACCTTCATAATTTTCGAACCATCAACTCTGTATCTAATGCGCTTTCCAACAATCTCAGCAGGGAGAACAACATCTTCCAGCATTGCCTCATGCACAGAAGTCAGGGTGCGGCTTCGAGGCCGTTGAACAGCAGAACCTTTCTTTGGAGGCCTCAATATCCTCCTTGTGGCAAGCAATATAACATCCTAACACACAAAATCAACACAGATATTATTTGACAGCAGAAACCTGGAGCAATACCAGATAGAGTTCATATACTATACAGGACAATCTGAATAGAGAGAGAAAAAACAAACTATAACTGGAAGAATGACAAAAATGTAAGCAGTTAATGAAGTTAGCAGCAACGAAAACAAGTTCAAGTTCTATGTCACATATTGCTAAATGAAAGACTATTGTCCACTCCATTAACAGCCATTTAAGAAAACAAGACACTGGCGTAACTGAGATTGAGATTGACACTTAATAGTCCAAAATTTTTTATATTTAATAATTATTGGTCATCTTGCTTCTGAATTGAAAGTCCATCCAATACATGAGAACCAACAAAATAAGTCTTAAATACCTTCCCGCTGAACTTCTTCTCCAGTTCTCTAACAAGCCTAACATGAATCTTTCGGTAAGCTTTCCTCAATCTGTAAGGAACATGGATAACAACAGCCTTGCGGTTCCCAGAGACATCAACCTGACTGCAAAATGGAAGTTTAGTAAGCTAAAAGAACCCAAGTACATCTAAAATGCACCCATCACACATCCTTACATTGCTGAATTTATGTAGAGATCCTTGAGGTCACTTTTCAGCTCTTGATTGGTATTTTCCAAATCAAAGAGAGCCTACAAAGAACAAAAAGTTAACGTCGCAAATCACCCGCTCAGTTTACTTCAAATTTACAGCACATAGTTGGCCAATTCTTACCTGAGCCACTGATTCCTCAAATTCAGTCGGTTCGGCGTCATTATCTTTGTGGATTTTCTGCTTAGTAGTAAACATCCTCAAAGAACTGCAATTGATAAACAACCCCAAAAAACCACAAAAGAAACCCCAAATTGAGATAATTAGTGACTTGTTCCATCTTCAAAAGAGTAAGGAAGCTGCATTGGGAAGGTTGCCCCTTTCAAATGGCTTGTACATGGGGACTTCACTAATTAGGAATATCCCAATAATTATATCCTTCCATTGCATTTATTTCATTAACCATCAAACGTAGATTCTTGTAGCACCGTCAACAAAGAGTAATGAAAAGAAAAGAAAAGAAAAAAAGGCCAATGGATGTATAGCTACATTAGGCCCCCGCTAACTTGTTAAAACTGGAACGCTTAATATCGTTAACACGCAAAACCAAAACATTTAATCCAGTTTGAGGAGCCATCAGAACTTAACAACACCGGCAGCCAACGAAAGGAAAACTATTGATAAACGCAAAATCTTCTGTTTATCATCAACTTTGTTCAAGTAAAAGATCAGCGAAACAGAATTTTTTTTTAAAATGCCTCTTGGCCTGATTCGAAAACTTCAACGGTAATGAAAAAGATCGAAACTTGGAGAGTATACATTACCTGGGGAGGGATAAGCGTAGCTGTAGTGAACAGGGGAGTGCGCGGCGACACACGAAGACAGAAACCCTAGGCCGGACTAAACTAGGGTTGTGATTAAGATGCCTTATATAGGTTCTAATACAGGGCTAGTATATTGGGCCAAATCGGCCCATAAGAGTCCAAGTTCTTGCAGTCTCTCTGTTCTATCTAATTTAATATTTTATTCCAACCGAAAGATCATAAAAGCAACGGTCAGATTGAGAGAGGTGCTATGCGGCACTTGGCAGTTGTTGCAGCATCAACCAAGGGGAAGAGTGGATAGCTTTAGGTTTGATGTAAATTTCATTAATCGCCTCATAAATATTTTTTCTAAAAATTTTTTCCAAAAGGTTTGAATAGACTCTTATTGATATATTATGCTACATCTTAATTATTTTTAAGTAAAAATAATAGCATCTTAAATATTAACAAAATTAAAATTTATAAATTCTTAATAAATTAATCATCAATTTAACTTGTATCACATTATAATTAGACATTTTAAATTTACTATGACACTCACGTGATTTTGAAAGCAAATTATTTAACCAATTATCAAAAGTTTAATTTGTATTTCAATTTTATAAAATATTTAAATAAATTTTATTTTTGTTTTTTAATTTAAGATATAACAATTATTATTTTAATAATATTAAAGTGCAAAATAATATTAGATATAATCATAAAAATTTATTTAAACTTTTAGAAGCTTAAAGCAAAAATGACTCGATTATTTTACACTAAAATAAAGCTAATGATCTAGGACTATGCCATTACATACCAAATCTCGAAAGTAATTTGATACAAGAATTTTTAGGAGAGAAGGAAACTAGAGAGGAAAAGCTCTAGAGAGAGAAAGAGTTGGAGAGGAGTTCAAATACTTTCTTCTTTTCTTTTCTTTCTTTTCCTCTCTTAATGAACTACAAAACTTACATACATGATTTTAACAACACCCTTCCATTTAATGAAGCTAAAATAATGCAAATAAGGACAAGGACCTACTACACCCACATCTCCTAATAACAAACTGAAAGTGACCACGTAAGGAAATAACAAACTCATGCAGTCTAAACTACAAACACTACCAGCCACGCAGACCATTATCACCCATGTATAGCCTCCCATGTACATACTCATATCAAGTTCCCTCCTCCTTAAAATCCTTGTCCGCAAGGATGGAAGTGAGAAAAGAAAGGGAGAAATGTTGAGCATCCTCCCATGTTGCATACTCCACTACAATTTCCATTTGACTAAAATTTCAAGTTTTGGCCGATACTTCCCTTTGTGAACTACACAGCGGTCAAGGATGGTTTCTAGCTGCGGAATGTCCAACTCTGTGTCAATAGGAAGTGGAAGAAGAGGAGAGGTATGAACCAGTGGTCCACGTGCTTGTGAAGTTGACTAACATGAAAAATATTATGAATTTGTGCTCCCGGCGGTAAAGACAATCCATAGGCCACAACACGCACTTTTTTAACAAGGAATGAGTCATAAAAATGTGGAGACAATTTCATAAAGCTCCTAGAAGCTACTAAGGATTTCGGTATGGATGTAACTTTAGATATACTTGGTCCCTAACCTGAAAATTCATATCGTGCCTATGCTGATTCACATATATCATCATTCTGTCGTGAGCCAAGGATAAATTGTGTTTCAATTCCTTAAGAATTGCATCAAGGTCTCGAAGACAAGTATCTACTACTTGTACTACTGTAGTACTAGGAACATAGGCTAGCAAACGGGGAGGAGAGACTCCATATAAGGCTTTAAATGGGGTCATGTTAATGGAAGAATGAATTGAAATATTATAATTGAATTTTGCCAATGGCAGCCTTTCCATCCCATTTCTTAGGTTGATCTCTTGCAAAACAGCGTAAATATTGTTTAAGGAGCTGATTAGTGAATTCGAATTGTCCATCTGTTTATGGATGGTAGCTTGAACTCATTCAGAGTTAGATGCCTTACAATTGAAAGAAAGTCTTCCAAAAAGGACTCAAGAAAATCTTATCATAGTCACTCCTTATTAAACCCGAAATTTCATGAAGTTTAACCATATAGGAAATAAAAGCCTTAGCAACAATTAAAGCAGTAAATGGGTGCTTTAATGGAATGAAATGAGCATACTTGATGAAATGGTCAATCACGACTATGATGATGAAATAGTCGTTAGAAGTGGGTAGGCCCTCAATGAAGTCCATGGCAATGTCAATCCATACTTGTGTCGGTGTAGGAAGAGGTTGAAGCAATCTGGCTGGCTTGAGGCAATTGGTCTTAAAGTCTTGACAAACAGAGCATTGTTCGATGTAGTTCTTGACCACCTGATTCATGCCCTCCAAAGCACAGGAGACTTTTATATGTGATATAGTTTTGGCAAAATCGAAATGCCCACCTATAGGTGTGCTGTGACATTCATTCAAATTCTGTGAAAGCAAAGGTGAATGCAGATTTAAGTAGACTCGATCACTGAGGAACCATACGCCATCTCATTTTGTAAATGGTTGGGAAGAGGATTGAGTTTCCAAGTATGAATAATATGGGTCCTGTTGGACCTCCTCATAAAGTTGGGCCTACCAATCTACCTTGGGCATGGAAATTGAGATGAACTAGAACTCGACTATGTGGGATAAGGAGTCAACCGCGATATTCTCAGAGTCACGCTTGTATTCAATGATATAGTCCTAGCCCAAGAGTTTAGATAACCAACGTGTTTGAGCCGGAGTTAAGATTCATTATTCCAATAAGTGCTTGAGACTTTGTTGATCAGTTTAAAATGTAAAAGTGTGTCCCAGTATATACAATCGCCACTTCCTAATGGATTTCACTAAGGCCAACATTTCCTTTTTGTACATAGACCAAGAGAGTATGGATCTTTTTAATGCCTCACTGAAATAGGCAATTGGTTGACCTTGTTTTGACAGAACCACTCCAATTCCTATATTGCTTACATCACATTCAATTATGAGAGACTAAGAAAAATCCAATAAGGCCAGAACTGGCAATGAAGTAAGTGCTTCCTTTAATTGTTGAAAAGCTCGTGAGGCTACTTCATCCAATGGAATCTTTTGATAAGAGTAGAATAAGTGGGGACACAATTCTTCCAAAGTGTTTGATGAATTTATACCTGGCTAATCATAAAACCCCATGGACAGCTCTGGTTGAAGTAGGAAAGTGCCAGTTAAGCACAACCTATATCTTGGAAGAACTTACTGCAACACCTTCAATTGAGATAATGTGCCCTAAATACATCACCTTTGTAACTCCAAATGTGCATTTAGAAGCCTTCACAAATAATTTATTAGTAGACAAAATAGTAAAAACAATATGTAAATGCTTCAAATGCTCTTCCCATGATTTTAAATAAACAAGGATGTCATCAAAGAAAACCAGGATAAATTTTCAAAGGTATGGTTTGAAGATCTCGTTTATTAAGCTCTAAAAAGAAATTGGAGCATTAGTCAGTCCAAACGACATCACCACAAACTCATAATGGCCATCATGGCTGTGAAAAGTAGTTTTAGGAACGTCATCCTCATTGACGCAGATCTGGTGATATTTGGCTATGAGGTCCAATTTGGAGAAGAAAATCTCTCAATGTAATTCATCTAAAAGCTCGTCGATCATAGGGATGGGAAATTTATCCTTAACGGTAATCCCATTTAAAGCTTGATAGTCCGCGCAGAATCTGTAATCTCTATCTGCCTTTTTGACTAAGTGAACCAGGGAGGATAAAGGACTCCAGCTTAGTCAAATTGCACCAGTGACTAGTAGTTCTTATACCAGCTTTTCAATCTCATTCTTTTGATAATGAGTTTATATGGTTGAACATTCACTGGTCCAATTCTTAGAAACAAAGAAATCTTGTGGACATATGACCTTTAAGGCGGTGATTCCTGTGGTGTGGAGAAAATCCATGTGAATTCATCCAAGAGGCATTGTAGGTCCCTTAGATAGGCAGGAAAAGCCTCATCGTTGTGCATGGGTTGAGTGTGAAGAAAAAAATCCCAAGCTGCACAGCCCTTGCAGTTCTTTTTCTGTTAACTCTTGTAAGCTCGTTCCTTGTAGTCTATGCAGAGTATGGGAAATGCCATCTAGTTTGAAGGTCATTGTGAGATTTTTATAATCAGTTTCAATGGGGCCTAAAGTTTCAAGTCACTGGACGCCTAACATTAACTAACATGTGGTAATGGGTAAAACAAAATAGTTAGTGGTGATGGGGTTATCTTAAATAGAGATGGTCAATGACCTACACATAACCATGCATTCTATTATGTCACAGTTGGTCACCATAACTTGGAACTGCTGTTGTCGGTCCACGAGTAACCCAAACTTGGTTACCACTGCATGGTTAATGAAGTTGTAAGTGCTGCCTCCATCAATCAGCACCGTAAGATCTTTGTTCTGAAGGAAGGTTCCTATGATTGCCTGCAATGATATTTTAGTTAGTGGCTCTCTTACTTTTTTGACTTCTTCGACTGCAGCCATTTCAACTAGGTCACAGTATGGTGCATCCTTAATCATGAAAAAATGTGATCATGCACATCTATGTCCTAGCAACAATCATTCATCACAATAATAATAGAGGTCTTTTTCTCTTCGTTCGTGGGCTTCTTGAGTTGTCAATCGACAAATTGGTGATGGATTCAAAGGTTGGGTGTCTTAATAAACCAGCATTTGGAGAGACTGGTGGTTTAATAGTAGTAGTGAATGGATGTGTTGGTATCAGAGTTTTCTTGCTGAGGTGGTGTCCTTCCTTGATCAGCCTGGCTATGCCAATGGCCTCAGTAAAGGAATGTGGTTGCTTAATCTTCATATCGAGTCGTATATCGTCTCGTAAGCTTGTCATAAAACGCCCGATAAGGAAGCTTTCGAGTAACCATCCCTTTGGTAGGAGAGTCGTTTGAAGGCTTCTTGATAGGCTTTCATGGTGGTTAGTTGCTTAGTATAGATCGGTAGGATCGTGAAAAGGTCTGTTTACC
>JAOQMM010000172.1:6646866-6665773 GCA_027563515.1 Erythroxylum platyclados | reverse complement strand
AAGCTAATAAAATTGGCTAAGATCGTGTGAGTGCGAGACATGAGTGAAGTAGCGCTCCGGTATTCCTCCCAGGGGGTATCGGGGCGTTACAGAGGAATTGGATTCATAGAATTATAACTTCTTTCTATTATGCTTGTTCTTGTCTTGCATAACTTTACATGTCATGTTTGACTAGTTATCATTCATTTAATTTAACATTTTGATTATGTTAATTTTATCATCATGTTTTTAGGTATAATTACATATAGTGTACTTATGAACTTACCTCTCATAAGTCTAAGCATTATAATATTTTTATTAATATTATTTCTTTATAATATTGATTTTTTTGTTATATTTATACGACCAATGAACTTATATTATTGATGAGTTTATTATTTAGTAGAATATTTAGATTGGTAAAATAATTTATTAAATATTATAAATCGAT
The DNA here is from genome assembly GCA_027563515.1 of Erythroxylum platyclados. Taxonomy (NCBI): domain Eukaryota; kingdom Viridiplantae; phylum Streptophyta; class Magnoliopsida; order Malpighiales; family Erythroxylaceae; genus Erythroxylum; species Erythroxylum platyclados. The sequence continues at coordinate 6,665,343 of JAOQMM010000172.1, read as the reverse complement.
ACAATTTACTATCATATTAATAGTTTATTGATGCATTTAATTGTGATATTTAATATATTGCTCTTATGAGTCCATTTTTTGATGCTTAATAGACTTTAGCATTCAATGAGCACTTTTGTTGATCAATTAAGAAAGTTAAAGAAATGGCAAATAACATCATCTTATTTTACATACATATTGATGTTGTTCTTATGATTTTCTTCAACTTTGAGTAATCCTTAGTTCTATGTCATTTTGAAACTTAAAATGACTAATCTCAAACAAGTTGAATCTCTTCCGATGAATTTAATAATCATGAAATTAGATTTAGCCTTAAAAGAGGGCTCTTTAACTAAACTCACTATTAAGACTTATGTTAATAATAAGAAGCTTTATGATGAGTAGGAGCACTCGAGCTAATGTTATTTGATGATCATGAGGTATCATTTGAAAATTATATATATGATAGCATTTCACAGACTGAGAATGCTAAGAAATCTCTTAAAGCCATCAATAAGAAATATAAGAAATTTCATAAGAACGAGAAGAACATGTTCATAAGCAATACGCATTCCACTATTTATGATTGTGATAGTGAGATTAGAGAGCATGTTGATAAGATTACGACTTGTTATCACAAGATTAAGTTAATCAGTATGAAACTTAATGAGGACTACATTATGTAGTTTATTACGGGGACTCTTCCATCTCAATTTGACTCTATTAGAATTAATTATAATCTAAAAAGTAAGAGACTATAGAAGAGATGACCACCATTCTTACCAATAAGGAGGATTATATAAAGAAAGGAAAGGCAAGAAGTACAGGAATAGTTACAAACCAGATCTATAATGGTCAGAAAATGAAGCTTGTATTAAAGAATATCAATGATATTAAGCCTTTCAAAAAATAGAATATGGGTAATAAAGGGAATACGCAAGGAGTGACTTTAGCATTCAATGCTCCAAAAATAAGGGCTTCAAATAAAAATGTAATTACTGTTAGAAGCTTAAGCATAAGAAAAGCTTAAAGTTAATATAGAAATGAAAGATAATCTTTTGGTGAAGGTTTGCTTATAATCCAATATTGTTAATGTACCTTCTAATACTTGGTTTTAAGAATTGTTGCTACAACTCACGTCACCAATTCCTTACAAGAGTTGACAAACATAAAGGAGTTAATTAATGTGAAGTAGCTTGCATATATGGGAGATGATATTATAACAAAGTTGAATTATTTGGGATAATCAAATTACAACTTATTGCAAGATACTTTTTAAAGTTAATATGAAGTTGCATACGTGCCCTCAATTAAGAGAAATTCAGAGTTTTGTACCGATTTTGGATAGAACCAGTTTTACTTTTCTTTTTGAATTTGGAAGAGTAACTTTGTACCATGATTATATTTTGATTAAAAATAAAATTTTGTATGGTAATCTTTACAAGCTTATCTTGGTGGATATGTTTCGTCTTACTTCTTCTTTTAATACTATTGCTATTACAAAAAGGTCGAGATTGAATACAAAATCTTCTATTTTATGGCATAAGTAATTAGGCCATATTTCTAGATAAAGAATGAAAAGATTGATAAAGAATGAAATTGTAAAAGATTTTGACTTTTCAAAAAAGTATCAAAGTAGTTCATTCTGATAGAGGTGGTGAGTATTATGAGAGATATGATGAGACGAGACGCAATTTTGGACCTTTTGTAAGATACATATAAGTTTGTAGCATTGATGCTCAATACATATGTTTAGTACACCTCAGCAAAATGGACTAGTGGAAAGAATAAATCACACAATTATTAATATGATGTGATGTATATCTATGAACTTTCCTTACTAAAGTTCTTATAGTTGATACTTTAAGAATTGTAGCTTATATTTTGTATCAAGTGCCCACAAAGTTTGCTTCCAGAACTTCTTATAAGTTGTGGTCATAAATAAAACTAACTTTGTATCATTGTCATGTTTAAGGTTGTAAAGTAGAAATGAGACCCTAAAATCTGCAATCCAAAATCCGTAATCCTAAGACTGCCAATGGCTACTTGATTAATTATTGTATGGGCTCAAGGGGTTCCAAGCTCTATTATCCATCATATAATATCATAATTATTAAATCAAACCGAACTATCTACTTCAAACATGATATTGATATAAGCTAAGGGCCTAGAAAAATTTATGTTTATAGAACACTTATCATTGTCCATATGCAATATCGCTTTCTCTCAAATAGCCATTCAAGAAGAACTTGTTGAGCAGGTAACATAAGAACCACTAGATGTAGTCACAGAAGATGCATATTTAAGGAGATTAAAAATGTTCTATAGATATGTAATTTTTTATGACTATATTGAATACTTAGAGCATGATTATGACATTGGTAACACCTTAAATCTAACAACCTACAAGAAAGTTATCTCTAGTCCTCAATTAAATTTTTAAATGGATGTTATGAATGATGAGATAAACTTTATTTCATAAAATAAACTATAAAGGTTGGTAGAGTTACTAAAAGTTTATAAGTTCATTGAATGTAAATGGGGCATTCAAGATCAAGTGTAACGCTAAAAGTCAAGTAGAGAGGTATAAAGTAAGGCTGGTAGTTAAAAATTATAACCAACGAGAAGGTTTTGAGTATAAATAGATCTTCTCTCCTATTTCCACTAAAGTCTTTTTACAAATCATTATGAAAAATGTGACTCATTTTGATCTAGAGTTTCATTAAATGAATGTAAAAACAACTTTTTTAAAACTAAGACCTAGATGAAGATGTTTACATAGTTTAACCTATTGGTTTTAACGTGGTTGAGAAATAAAATTGGTTTGTAAGTTTGAAGTCTATATATAGGTGGAAATAAGTTCCAAGGTAGTGGTTCTCAACGAAGTTATCATACTACTAATAACTTTAAGAAAAATATTGTTGATCAATGTATATATAAGAAGTTTAATGGGAGTAAGTATATATTTCTGGTTTTATAAGTTGTGATATCTTACTTGCTGATAATGATATTGATCTACTAATTAAGTTAAAAAAATTATTGTTCGACCATTTTGATATAAAGGATCTTGGTGAAGTATCATATATTTTAGGTATACAAATTCTTCGTGATAGGGCAATGGTATTCTCATTATCTCAAGGTATAACTAAATTCTCAAGTAAAAAGTGTAGTTATGAAGGGTCATAAGTTCTTTTAGGCTCAATAACCTCATAATGATGTCAAAAAAAATCAAATAAATGTAATCTCTTATGCTTATAAATATGATACATACTCAAACACACACATCCTGATATTGCCTTAGTAGTTAGTATGCTTAGTAAATATTTGAGTGATCCTAGTCAAAGTTATTAGAAATCGTCTAAGAAATTCTTGAGGTATTTTCAAGGTACCAAGGATCTTAAGTTGACCTATCAATATATAGATACTCTTAAAGTGGTTAATTTCAATGACTCCTATTAGATAAGTTGTGTGGATGATATGAATCTACCTCTAGATACATCTTTATGATGGTAAAAGGAATTTTTTGTGAAAAAGTATCAAACAAATACTTACAACTCCTGACCATAATGGTAGAGTTTATGGCACGTTATGATGCTACTTATCATACAATATGGTTATAGAACTTCATTTTTGCATTAAGGCCTTATTTAATAACCAGTAATAAAAAGATGAGAATGAGAATGCAACCTTTATTGCCTAAATTTTAGTTGTTTGGTTGTTAGTAGTAGATAAAATAGAGAATGACAAAACTACTGAATCCTAAACAGTATTGGACTTCTATTCATAAGGAGAGTGTAGGTATAAGCTTGAATCAAAAATCGAGAACAAAAGATAAAAGATATTATTAGCATATTATCAAGTTATTATCAACATATTATCATCAAAATGACATATTACGATCTTTTATATTAACTTCTTTAATAATTATTTTATTTTTATTTTGTTGATACTTTTATTCTTATTGTAAAAATTGTTCATAATGATTCCGAAATGATCTATCTTACATTTGGTTCCTTTCACATTTTTCTGTTAGGGGTTATCCTCATTTGTTTCTTTTGTTTCTGAGGTTGGTTTTGAGTTCTAAAGTTTGGATTTTGACAGCAAAGTTTGTGCCCCCCCCCCATCGTTATGAAGCTATAAAAACTTCTCTTTATTTTTTTGAATCTGTTAGTTGCATATACTTGTTCAGTTGTAGTAATGCCAGTTTCTTTGAGTTACATCTCACTCATTAAGTCCTTTTGTTTAGAAAATGCTAGTTTTTAATTGCTCTTAAGGAGCTTGAAGTTGCTTTTATGGAAACCTATTTCTGGGTTAAAATGGGCATCTATTTGTTGCTATCTCAATTTTAGCTTGATTGGTGCAGGTCGATTTTGATAAGTATCTTGTAGATCTGAGCTTTTGGCGGATATAATATTTCCAAGTTTGGAACTTTACAAATGAATGTTATACCTGTGTTGTTATTTGTTGTTATAAGTTGGTAAACATGTGTTTGGTTATCTTTTTCAGCTTTCTCTTCCATTTCTTCTTGTATTCTCCCTCATATCTCATACCAGTAGCTTACAATCTTCTCAAACTTAAGATTTCTTCAAAGATTCTAAGGTTCTGGAGATGGTTGGAAATGATGCTAGACTATTTAGTGGAGGCTTTTCTGTAAAATACTCCAGGAAAGTTGTGGATGGCCATGGATTGGACGTTGTGCTTCTGGGGGAGGTCGACGGCGACTAAAGCACTCATGAGGATACAGCGGACAGAAGAAGGGGTTGTGAAGTGGGCCTTCCGATTCTTGCGGCGGGAAGATGAAACCCTAAGATTGTACTTCATGGTGACTTTGTGTGCGTGTGAGTCGCTAGGGTTTTGGAAAAATCACCAAAGTGAAATCCCCTTCTCTCTTTCTCTTCAGGGTGTCTCCTATTCTTCTCCATCTTTATATCCCATTATCTCTTTTGGTTTTTGATTGCCTAAATTATTTGCCTTTCTCTTTCGTTTCCTCTTTATGTCCACCCATGGCTGATGATAAGGTTTGCCTTTCTTCAAGTTTTCACTGAAATCTCTTGCATTTTTGTGAAAAATTTATGCTTGTTTTTAGTGAAAGAGCTTTCTTCTTTTCTCCTGGTTAGGATTATATGACTAGTTCTCATTTGCGTGAGTTTCTTTTCTTTTTCATGAGATAAAAGTTAGGGGGTGAAATGTGCAGACAGTGAGCTCTTCTTGCAGGTTATCTCCTATATTATACTTACAAAATCACTCTCTAATTTATGTCCATATTATATTTGGGTTGTGGAGTAGTTGTGATTAATCTTGTTATCGTCGTCAGTGACCATGCCCATACTCTTGTCTTTTTAGTTTTTATATGTAATTAGCTAAATTGTTTGTTTTGCTTAAGGCTGTGACCAGAGATCTCCCTCCTCGCTATCCAACGCCAATATGTTAAAGACTTCAGGCTCTGTGAAGTCTTAATTAGTGTATCTTTAGCCTATGTAGTTTGCAACAATTAATATTTTAGATTTCTGTTTTTCTTCACTTATTTTTGTAGGTTTTGAAGTGGAGTGTCAAAGTTGCAAGGAGCGAGCTCACCCCTGTCTCTCTTCCATTGCCCGTATCAGGTTATGCTTTCGTAAAAGCTCTGGTAAAGGTAGATCTGTCATAGTCTATTGCATCATTTTTTTGTTACCTACATTCTAATCAATGCTTCTAACTTTTGAGTCTATCTCTATTTTTTTGTACGAAAGGTTTGATCTTTGTGTGAATCCCTTGAAGTGTGTCTTTTCTTGACAAGCTCTTTTTGTGCTCATTGATTTCACTCCCTTAAAGAATGACTAACATCTACTGTGCGCTTAAGCTCTCTACTTTGGAAGTGCCAAAGTTTGCAACTTTGTAATGAAGAACATCATTTTTCATAATTTTAGAAATTGGGATTTTAGTCTCCTATTTTTGTTTTCTAGGTTGTTCTTCGTTGTCCAAGACAACATCTCAAACACACTCTTTTGCTTCATTAACTTCGCTTGATTTTTTTTTAGGTCAATTCCTCTCACTTTCTAGGAAACCAAACAGGCTTCTTTTAATCTCTACTGTTTTAACATACTGACATTATCGTATTTTATACTTACACTGTATACCTTCCCAGTTGCTGCTTCGTGTATGAAGTTATTTTTCGCTTGAATTCATCTTCTTCTTTTATCTCTTTTTTGTGCATCCTTTTTTAGATTGATAGGAACGAATACCGTAACTCCACTTGAGTCTAGACTCTGGAGTGTTCATGAGAGAGGAATAGGCTTCGAAGTTGATTTGCGATTTTGACAAGGCTGTCACTGGGATTTTTGATATGCATTCAAAAAATCTTGTTCCTATATTTTGTTTAATTGTTCAATCTCTATCTCCAGAGTTGTTAGCCGTTGACTAGCCGTTATGTCTCGTGACTTGACTTTTTAGCTCAAGTTTCTAAGAAAAAGTTTTGCATTTGAGGAGCTCCACGCCTTCGTCACCAGTTAAGAGTAGAGCTTTACCAATTTCCCATCTACCATCTGCCATTTATTGAGTGTTTTGTTACAATTATTGGATGCCTTTCAATCACAATCACAATCAACTATTTGTCACTTATTATTATTATTATATTATTATTATCATCATCATCATCATCATCATCATCATCATCATCATTAATGTTTGTTCTCTATTTGTGGGTCATTTAAAAACAACCTCTCTACTAGCTAGGGGTAAGGTTGTGTACTACTGGATCTCCCTAAATCCTTTGAATTAGTGAGATTTCTATTGAGTGTTGTTGTATTACTTGTTTGTATTTTTGCATTTTTATATTATTATTATTTTAATTATTTTTTATGCGCATCCATGCATAATTTTTGTAATATCTTCATGCCACATTGCATGTGGGTCTATCAGAAACAGCCTCTCTACTAGATAGGGGTAAGGTTGCGTAATAACAGACCTCTCCAGACCTTACATTTATGCAGGATTTCAACTTAGCGTTGATGATGATGATGATGATATTTATAAAATATAAATATTTTAATTAATTATATACAAAATAAATTATATAATAACTAATATAAGTAAAAAAATTCATTATCATTTTTAATATATTATATCAAATATTAACATAACTATTAACTTTATTTAATATTATACTAAATATGCATAATCAGTAATTTAATTCATATTCTGATTCTCACTTTTCATTTCCTTTCTTATTTTTTTCCGATTCCTTTATCACTAGTTACCAAACGAGACCTAAGAGTTATGAAATCCATTTCAAGGATGCTAAAATTGTATTGTGAGGATTCTGTAATTGTATCTTTCTCTCAAAAAAGCATGAACACTTCTCGATTCTGGCATATTGACATTAAGTTTTACTTTGTCAAAGTACAAGAGAGTCTTTCATTAAAATACACTTCTATAAGTAGGATATTGGTAGATCCATTAACTAGGCCATATTTATTTGTGTTTTTCATGGATATGTCTCCCATATAAGATTGTTAAGAGCCTAATCTTTTTATTTCAGTAAGAGTTTCTATTCAATATATGTTTTGTGAGGATTTATTGGATTTTATATAATTCTTACATATTATAAATAGTTGTAATTGTTTATGACATTTTGTAACTCCAAATTCTTGATAAATGATAAATTAATGATATTCATTATGTTGAATCTATATTGATATTCATTCTGAAATGTAATTATTTAATCATGTATGATTCATACATTCTATTGATGTATTAGTTATGTATGATTATTTTAACTATGTATATTATTATAAAAGCATTATGGTATGACTACACAATTTAAGTGAAAAAAAGAAAAATTAATTAATGAGACAATTAACATTTTAATTGTATATTTGTGACATTTATACTTTTTTAAAATAAATATTATATTGCTAACTATACTTTAGACTCTCAAGTCTATTTTCTAATATTGTTCAAGCTATACCCATTAAACGTATAGTCCACTAGAAAATAAAAGTCAACTTGATTGATATATCTTACTCTTACGGTGGAAAGTGAGTGAAATAAACTAGAGAATTCGGTTCATAAAGCCTTGTGCTTCTTCTTGTCCTACATCAATTTATCATCCTTATTCTTATTTTACAACAATCCACTGAATTATAATAGCTTCTATATTTTTAGGATGAAATTTTCTAATCCCATTATAAAAACATGCTTCGAAATTATGAAATCTTATTTAGTTGACTCGTATTGAATTTAGTAGTAATATTTTAAAAATCGGACCTGATATTGAACCAGTCAAAGGAAAGATTTAAGGTTTAAAGGTTCAACCAGTGTTAAACCACTATAAAACTGATACTAACCTCAAAACAATTTGTTTTGTCCAAGTTTATGTTAAAGTAAAGCTGGAAAAGGAGCTTCTTAATGTAATAAAATAAAAACAAAATGAGGAATGGTTAAGGATTCCATAAAAGTTACCTATTTGTCCATAAAAGTTACCTATTTGTGGAGATTAGTGAGCAAAGGTCCAGTGTTGTTCTAGACAATTAAGAACAAATGTGCCCAGTATGTTGATAAAAATGAGATGACCTCTATGTAAAGAAAGTGATCCCCATATTAAAGATACTTAATCAGTAGAGGCTCCGCCAAATTTATCCATCAACGATCTTCCTAATGGAAATGCATTGGTTTCCAACAATAAATAAGTAATAATTTTACTGGTGCTTGAAATCCTTATCAATCACAATGGTGCAGATGATAACAAAATGGATCCTCGTAGTATGCAATAGATACTAAAGTGTGCTTATCTTCTCTACCAGAGAAGGGTGACCACAAATTTTGGATGTCTTAACAAATTTAAGAGAAAGAGGACTGAAGTGGGACATTGAACAGTGTGAAATTGATTCATTGTTTCAACAAGAGAGGGACCATTTAATTACATGGGAATAAATTATGCAAAAAGAAATGATAGTCGAGTAGATAGATTGTTTGTGAATCCTTCCAAGTTGGGGAAAGCCATTGTCAAGCAAACACACCAATCAATTCGTTGATAGCAAGAAGTAACAAGTAAAAATTAATTAGATCACTTTACAAATTATTCACATCTGATATCTCACATACAATTTATCAACTACATCTATATAAACTCAAAATGACCATACATATACACCAAAAGAAGACCAACAGTAGAATGGTGAATAAAATCTTACTCACTTATCGATGTGCTCCACTTCAAATGGCCAAGTGTTAGCAAGTTTAGTTTTCAAATTTGAAGTTTTAGATCAACAAATTGAATACTTTAAGAGAGTATATATAACACAAGAGATTAGAATAAAAGAAGAAATCTTCTTTAGTGAGTACTCTTGTAGATAAAGCTATCGAATTATCCTTATCTGTTATCTATTAAGAAACCGTGAATAATAGTAAATTGGACATACTTGAATTCTATACAAACAATTATCTGTTAAGAAACTTGAATAACAGTAAACTGGACATAATCGAATTCTATACAAACAATCCTTATATGTTAAGAAACCTTGAATAACAGTAAACTGGCAACAAAATCAAAGTTTCACTCCCAAACTCATTCATTAACTCTTGAATTTTTTACTCCTCCATCCATCCAATTCCTGTACCTCATACGATATTCTTTCCTCATACTTTGTTTTCGAGAGATAAAGCGACAGATAGATTAGGCTTCTTCTTTAGACTCTTCACCCATCCGTAAAGACTTTCAACATCCTTATATGTTTGAAGCTCCAGCGACATTTTGAGAGAGATCTGTCGAAGATGAGATCTAACAAAGTTGGTAGGTGGCCAGAAATGGAAGATGAAGATGAAATCTAACAAAGATGGCCAAAAATGGAGGATGATTGTGAGATATGATGAAGAGAAGATGGTGAAGAGGCGAAAAGAGTTTGATTTTTAAAATGAAATTGTAACTTTAGCCTTTAGGTATATATGTATATTGACATATCGGTTTAATAAACCAATTATACTGAGAGATTATTAATAGAAACCGAACCAAACAACTGACCGGTTCAAACTATTTTCAGTCAAACCACCTAACCCGGTCCGGTTTTTAAAACCTTGTGTATTAGTTGTGTATTGATAGTGTACAATTTTCAACAATCGCACTCCTTAAAAAACGAATCAAGCATCTTGTATGGGAGTTAACTCGGTCTCATTTCTGTCACTAATCAATACTGGCTATCCTACGGACATATGCAGAAAGGTGATGTATCGCTAAAATTAGAAAATGGCTGTCAACTTGAACAGAATGAATCAGAAAATTGCCAAAACTTTTGGCAAATTCAAGAGAAAATAATGCTCAAATTGACTTTTCATTTTACATCATACAACAACAGAAATTGTTAATGTTGTGGTAGAACTGGTCTCTTTTCCAACATCTCGTAATGGACGACAAAATTATCCTGCATCAGCATCATTCACACAATTGCAAGTCAGAAATTAATAAGTAATGCTTGACATTCTGAACAGGGGAAAAGATTCAAACAAAAGAACAATACGATCCACTGCAAACCTTGCGCAGAATTTCAAATGTGTTTGGATCGAAACAGTGATAAGACCCTCTCTCATACGTGTTTGTTTTCACAAGAGGCTCCATGTTGGGGAGTCTAACAAACCACCCTCGATGCTCTTTGTGGTAAAACCAGCCTCTGTTGTAACTGCCATCAAAAAGACCAGACCTATATGACAATAGAACCTCACAAGGAAAAGAAACAAACTAGTAGACATCCCAAAAACTCGAAATTGGGCATGCATTTAAGTGGAGAAAGGGAAGGAATTATGCAAATATAGAAAAAAACTGACACCGAGTCATCAGGGTTAGTAGCTAGCTTACAGTTCATGGGCAGCATATATTTGAGCTTCATCTTTTGGCATGCTGAAAAAAATAATGAAAGAAGATAAAAAATGGGTAAATTTTGAAAAGTGAAGCAAACAAAGGGGAAAAGTTAATATCAAACAAGAAAACTTCAGGTAACAATAGAAACATTTATAAAAAATGTACCTGTAGAATATGTAAAACAGTGTTTCCACGCAGAACTTGGAAAAGTAACCTTGCTGCAGTTGTTTAAAGAGGTAAATAACAATGACAGGAAAATGGAAAAAACAACAAAGGGGAAAAAAAGGAAGAGCCAGGTCAGAAGGGAAAGCACAAAGAAAAGGCAGCTCACATGTAGAACTGGTGGTTGCTTGGCATAATAACATTGTGGCACCATAAACTCTGGATCACCCTTAGCAGGCTCTTCGGACCATGGGGAACCAAATGTCTTATGAAGATTTTCGGCAGAATTCAAGTTCAATCCCAGAGTCGTTAAATCAATTCCAAGTGCAAGTGGGGTCAAATCAGGGTCACTCATTCTAATAATACTTAACAAGCCAAGTAATCCAAATGGATCAGGAGTTGATTGTGTAGCCTGCATGGATTTTATGCCTTGATCCCTAAATGACTGATTGACAGCTGACATTGGTTGCAACCGAAATTGCGATGGATTTTGCTGCTGTTGATACTGCTGGATAAGATGGTCATATCCAACTCCAGAGACGGTGTTTGGTGAGTTTAGAGGTCTTAGTCCGATCCCAGGAGGTCCATTGTTCTGAACAACAAATAAATATATGATTAGACAAAAATATCAGCTCTGCAGCATCAAAGACCAAAAAATATATATGTCCGCAGAACAAACATACCTGAGAGTGGTAGGATGAACGTGCAGATTGAAATATATCTGAGCCATGAATCAGGTCTTGATTGTTTAGAGATGAAAAATTGATGCCACTACTACTCACAGCTGGAGTATGTTGCTGTTGCTGCTGTGAGCGATACGATGAATAATTGCCACCCAAGTTGAATCCAGCAGACCTCCCTAACTGCTGAGTCCAAAATTGAAGTATGTGAGGAAGTACATAACAAATAGTACTATGGTATTGGTCAAACTTTCACTAAAACTCACAGAGAAGTGCTGAGATTGCATCATTGACATGGTATTGTCATGCAGTTGTTCCTTTTGGTGTAGATCCATGCTGTAATCAGCATTACCACCTGACCCAAATTTGTGATTCAACACCATATCACTTTTTTGTTTTCATTTTAATAAAGACAGTATCTTATCCAAAGCCAGTTGCTATGAAAGGCAGCATCAGTTTTTATATTGATTGAATTTTTCAACAAAATCAATGTTAGTGAATGAAGGATTCTGTGATTCATTATCTCCAAATTAACTGACAGAAAAAAAGATCGTTGTATTAAAGATGGAGTTGAATGAGAATCTACGAACCTTTAAATCCTGGTAAAGCAGGAAAATCTTCATTTTGGATGCTGAATTCTTGGTTTTGTTGAACAATAGGGCTAACACCAAGACCTTGTTTACGCAGTGAACCTGAAATGTTTATGGAATATTTACTCAATACAGATGAAACTGACTAATATCGGCTACCAACAGTCAAATTGCAAAACCATGTTTTCATTACCCAATTGCCCTTGAGGCCCTCCTGCTGAATTAGGACGGCTAGTCAACTGGGGGAAATCATTATTTATGTCAAAAGGTGAACTATCATTGGAATTAATATCATTCAACATTCCCATAGAGCTGAGATTGTTCACTGCTTGGGCATGGCTTTGTGTGAGAGGACCACCAGCTGTAGGATAGGAGTTCCCCAACATAGAAATCACCTGAGGAGATCCTGAATCCAGAAAGGGTCATATAAACAAGTAGTCAAAGCAGGTCTAAAGCTGTAAAATTAAGCTACTATTCATGATCCAAGGAAAAGAAAGAAAAGAAATCTTACAAAGGCTGCCAATGATTATCTCAAAAATACACACACGATGCTGAACTCAATGCAAGAAAGGAACTCAAAGAATGCCAAGATTAAATTGAGAAATCAAAGCAACAAAAATTTAGCCCCAAGATTTGTAAGCTAAAGAAAAGAAAACAATCTTCTTAATTTCTAGAAATAAAGCTCAGTCACCTCAAATCTTTAGTCTGGAACGTCAAATAAAGAGGATCAACTGCATTAGGCAATCTTCAAAATATAATACATTATTTCAAGATCTAACAAGTCATTCTACAGCTACATATCTCCTATTCACGTCAAAAGACACTTAAACAAGTTCGTTTCAAAAGAAAGTAGAACATAGACAAAGCAATTGGATGATCCCTTAGTGTGAGGAAAATCCACTTATGCTAGAACAAGATGAAAAACCAATCTTGAACACTATGAAATGAAGTTAAGAGGTGTTGCAATCTTCATCCAGATAGTTTGTTATCACAAACTATTCTAGAAATCAAGTACTAACAGCAGGAAATCAAATTGTACCTTGTGGAAGTACACCACCCATTAATCTGTTTTGTACTTGAACACCTAAACTCCCAGATCCGCTGTTTGATGATAAATTAAGACGTGATGTAAGGCCAGGCAAAGATAATCCTCCGCCTGAGCCAATGTTCCTTCCAATGTTGCCCCCACCTATCATGTTACCCATAGAACTTGTAATCCGAGGACCTGCATTTCCCAAAATTGGAGATACCCCCAATCCTGGAACAACATTCCGGTTACCGATTGCTGCAGAAGTTGGTAGAATCCCAGGAATAGAACTGCCAACTCCATTTGTGTTACTGCTAAACCCAGGGTTTCCTACAACACTCACACCTCCTCTATTGCTAACTCCTGATTGTCCATGGGTGCTGCCATGGGATAACTGCACAGTTTACAATATTTTAGTAATAAAACAAGCAAAAAAATTACGAATGGAATCAGTTAGCTTGTTTACAAGTTTTGGTACCTGAGACAGTGCAACAGGAAGATTGTTGGATGCAAACCGTCCACTAGAGAGGCTACCAGTAGGTTGTTGAACTCCACCAGAAGGAACATTAGTCAATGTTGAATTTCTTGATGCAAGTGTACCCGGCATGTTGGGAACATTAAAACTTCCATGAATATTGTGCAAGGCTTGAATACTCCCTGCAGTAAGAACAATTAAATTCAAATAAATTTAAAATGAGAAACACAGGTAAAATTATAGTAGAGCTACGCACCATTGTGATGAAAAACAGGAGAGCCTGCACCTGATTGGCCAGAGAAAGATGTAGCAAATGATCGCCCTGTGCTGTCTGGAAGATTTGAAGCCGAACCATTAAGAGAAGACTGCAATAAAGACCATATTAAATTCCAGAATAAAAAAGAATAATGAAACAATGAAAGAACAACTCCAGAAACCAAACAAGTACAATGATTCCAGAGCAAACCATGAAACAAAATGTTATTTCACATAAAGCCACAAAAGATAACTAATATTTGGCACAGGGGCACGCAAAAGGCTAAAGTGGTGAAAATCTTTAATACTTTGGTTGTATTAGATGATAAGAACATTGCACGTTACACAAACGTAAGACAACCTATCCCTTGGAATGACCAATAGAAAACAGCATTCTTCACAATTGCCAAAACAAAAGCTTTCTTTCTAAAGAAGTAATGAGCTTATTGTAACAAAAGTTACATGCTTAAGACGCCAAAGAAAATACAACAAAGAATTAGAAGACATTAACAACATGCAACAACAAATCTCAGACCACTCTAGAAAAATTAATGAACAAGTGAAAATATAATCCGCCCTTCCCTAATAAGAAGATAGTACTCATAGAACCTGTCCATCATAGAGCCAAATAATGTATTTCAGCATAAGAGTAGTTAGACGTCGAACAACAAAAACATTAAAACATAAAGATAAACTCAACCAAGATATTCTGAAAACTGACAATACATTTAGTAACCCCGACATTGCATAAATGGCAAAAGCTCATGCCACAAATCATGCCCTGATGAGAAGTAGCTGTGACTTGTCTGAGCCACAAGTCGGAAGGAGTGATCAGTAAGCTTTCCTTAGTAAACCTTTAGATTTATATCCTGAAATGAGTAGAATATAGTAGTGAGGAAGTAGGAATAATACACAAGAAAAGGATAAGTGTACAAAAGTAAAAGCTGGAAAAAGAGGAGGTGGAGAGACCTGTAATAGTAAACTAAAATTATCATAAACATATGTGCTTTAAACTTCGGCTATTCTATACTAGAATCTAATTGATGATACTAAATGCGAAGAAAAACCATATCAAATGAAACTTCACACCCGTTGCACATTCATCTTTCTAAAACCTAATATGCTCTTAGATTTTGCAACTCCGTTTTTTGCTATTGAGCTGAACCGCGTGGGAAAATACTAAGGTAGGAGCCACACTCTATAGTAATTAGAGAACATTTATTTCTCATTTATAACTAAGTAGGTATTGTTTTTTAGTGATCAGAAAAATAAACTAGCATGTTTACCCAGAGATCAACATTGTAGCAACTACATCAACCAGTTCCCAAGCTTCCCCATACCATTTCCTAATATTAAATAATCAAAACGTGGTTAAACATATCATTCAAAGCTTGCAAATTAATCTCACGGCAATGCCTAAAGAGGCAATAATAAGAAGGGACCACTGTGAGTGCTATATAAGTTCTTCCACTAAAAAAAAATTCTAAAATAAGTACCTAAACATGTTAATAACTGCTATAACATTTCTCAGCAACCAAACAAACCACATAGCCTCCGTTACTCCCACTATAAACACAGAAGAACAAGATAACTTGAATCACATAAGCAGATTCCCGACCAAGAACCCTAAATGTAAGGCCGTGAACTATGCCAAGATTCCCATGATCGCAATACAATCACAGAGCTTTAAGGAGATTGGGGGATCAATCTTGGCGCCAGCGGAGATCGGGTCGGGCTTGGAAAGAAAACAGTACCTGGAAATCGGATCGGTGACGTAGGACAGCGATTATTTGGGGCTCGTTGGTCAAAACGCAGCGAGTCCAAGGTTAAATTTGCCCTAAAACCAAACAGCCAAGATCAGAGTGCGAGAACGAGAGAGGAAGAGAGCTGAAGAGAAACAGAGAAAAGAGAGCTTCATTTTGTGACATGATAACTGATAGGTGTAAATGTCCAACAGCAGAGGACTGGAGATTGCCTGCGGGTGTGCTATGCTTAATGATGCTTATGATTTTCCACTGGCCGTTAGATTGAATGACTTCATATGGTCATGGGTGATCCTGTCCACCGTTATGAAAAATTTCAATTTAATACCAATTTTTTTAAATTTTTAATCTAATAATTAATTTTTTTAAAAACTCTTATAAATCAAAGTAAAAAAATATTTTTAATTATTAAAATAATTAAATATATATTTTATTATTATCTCTTCCATTTTTACAACTGTATTAACCCCAAACTCAAATGCTCTCTTTCATCCCTCTAAGGTTATGTTTAGTTGGAAATAAAGTTTTTAATGGAATGTAATGGTTTGTAATAGAATGGAATGTAAATGGTTGTAATATTAGAAATTTGTTGTTTGGGAGGGATGAAAGAGTTCATAATATAATATAGTGAAATATTGTTTGGAAGAAGGATTCATAATATAATATAGTGAAATTTTGTTTATCATTTTATATTTTATCCCAAACTCCCCAGTCGTAGGTAACTTATCTTTACTGTTTATGATAGAATGAGATGTAATGTGAAACTCTCCCCTTCCATCTTATTCCATTCTATACCATTAATAACCACCCAACCAATCATAGTCTAATTGCCAAAGATGACAACACCTATGGATCTCCTTACCCTCTCTATGTCATGATCTTCTCTTCAACCTTATCTCACCGTCACTGCATGTTCCAATTCTTCACAGATTAATTTTGATTTTGAACATGAAATTAGCGTATCAAATATGCAAATGACTTTCTTGTAAACAATAAGAATTACTGTTATACAATAATTACTAAAGAGAGAAGGCAATATCTTGTTCGTACAACTTTCATGTATGGAGATTTAAGAAATGAAGCTGCATACTCAATTTTGATTTATATATAAAAGCAAGTAAGTGATTAACTGTAACTATATCGGATGCTTTAATAATGTATATGAAGAAAATAATAAAAAGAGCTCTTTCAAGTTTTGTGGATGTGTGCATTTATTGTGCCACAATTGGTCTCCTTTTGTATCCATTTTAGAGTTGTGACCTTTGAACCTCTCAGGACAAATTTTTTAGAGTAACTGTTAAAATAAATTTGGTGTTCTAAGGAAGGATGTTGTAAGTATGTTAATTTCAAGCACTAAGGAACACTTCATTGATTTTAATTATAGCCTTTTGTATCCTAAACCTATTTTTGTGCAATTTTGTATACGTATGGGAACCTTTCATTATTATAATTGTTAAAGAACAATTAATGACATTATCTATAAATAATAAATAATAATCAATTAAAAGGATAGATGATAATCTTCTGAAACACACAAAAATACAAAGAGCTAATTTCTATAAGGAAGAAAATAGCTTCTTATTAAAAGTCCTTTAATCGGTGGAATAACAAATCAAATCCAAGTAAGTGATTTGGTGTGATTAATGATGCACATAAGATGAAAGATCCTCTCTGTGTGTGTGCTAGTATTAGAGCACATTGTACATGCATCTTGAAGAATTGGTTTTGGTTTTTGGGTATGTTTTAAAAAAATTGAAATGATTTCATGCATGAGATTTTGATAATTATTTCATTATCTTCAATTAATTTCATTGATAAGTTTAATCATCTTCTCTTTATTAATTAAGTGCTTTGATAAATAATGAATGAATTCTAATCATTAACTCTCATCCAAATAATTCATTTGTTGAATTTTTATTTGCTTAATATTTTGTATTTTTTTCTTTAATGGCTCAAGATTATGTCTGTTAACAAAATTATGTCATATATATCGAATGCCCTATTCAAGTGGTGTCTGTTTTGTATCCCTAAACTTGTGTTGGAAACTCGTCCAATTAATAATACACAAAAGAGTTAAAAAAAAAGAGTAAAATCAAACATATAGTGTTTGTTTGGTCCTGTGGTGAAAAAAAGATACAAACTAGGTTTTGAGGAACATAATGTTGACCAGCCAATAACAAACATTCTTTTTAAACTTTCTAAACATTAGTTATGTTTTGGAAAAAAAATCACGACAACAAAAAGACACAGTAAAAATCCTTTACTGCGAAATAGATGAAACAAAAACAAAGAAATAATTCAAAGTTAAAACCATAATGAATGCCTACACTAGATAAGATGTAAGGAAAAAAATAAAAATAAAATAAAATGCCTAACATTGAAGAGGTGACGTTGGTTCAAATACAGACCCCATCGACAGGTCATGCATCAGTGAGCTGTGGTGACTAGGTGAAGCATCCTCTCCGCTCTCTGAGACTCCACTACCATGTATGCCTATGTTTGCTTTTGTCACATGTTAGTACTTCTATCGCTTGCAAAAAAGGAGGTAATATGAGTTTTCCCTTCATGTTGACACTCACCCCGGTCACTTTTAATGCAATGAAGTTTCATATTCTATCGGCTAGTACTGGCCGGAAGGTACGGAAGACCATTTTTAAAGACTTCTCGGACAAAAATTGATGTAAATGAAGGAACATTAACAATGGAATTTGATGGTGA
>JAOQMM010000172.1:6631138-6644274 GCA_027563515.1 Erythroxylum platyclados | reverse complement strand
CATATTTCAACTACTGATCAAACTGCTGATATCTTTACTAAGCCCTTAAGTTCGACGCGCTTTGCTGTTCTACGGTCCAAGCTCAATGTCTGTTCCCTCCCATTGAGCTTGCGGGAGGCTATTAACAGATAAAGATGCAACGTACCCCTTATACCCCTCTGTATAACTATAAGTTGTTAAGTTGTTCTTACCGTTTACACTCCTCTGTATTCCATCTCTCTCTGTAACAAACTATAACAAATTCAGCAACAGACTATAACAACTTCATCTTTATAATAAAGAAGTACGCAAAGGATGATTCATTCAAGTGATCATCCTCATTCATATTCATTTGTTAACTGTTATTAATTTGTCATATTACATTAAATGAATTAACAACACAATTATGAGCATCTATCATAAACCTATCGAAATTAGGTTTTAGAGTGTAAATAATATCATTTTATAAACATTTAGTTGCAAAGTGATATAGTAAATAAAAATCAAAATTAAGTAAAATTTTTTATAAAATATTAAGAGATAATTTGTAAATTTCACATTTTGGACCCTTTTGTGAACAGGCTCTTTTTGTCAGTTAAAAAGACATAAGCTTAGCATCAACTGCTTATCTCAACTATAGGTGGTTACGATCTCGTGGATCAGTATACTTCTCTTTTTTGGACGATCTAATAAGTAATGGCTGGTTTCGTTTCAATTCTCTTCTTCACATGGGCCTTGTCTATTAGCTTTTGATTACTTTATTCTTGAGGATTCATATTATCTGGGCTTTTTGTAGTCGAACCTTAATTTCAATTCTACAGCGCCATTCTACACTTCTCAAAAAAACTTGTATACCGCACCGTTCTCTCTTTCTACTGAGATGAATCAAATCACCATATTTTATTCTGATTATGTACCAATGCAAGAGCCAAAGTGAAAAAAAGAAAGAAGAAGGTTGATTCGACTTGTGTTTAGTTTATATATACATATATATATATATATATATAGATGATCAACGAACCGTGGGTAGACGTTTGACTTTTTTTTTATTTAGAAAATCTCAACTTGACTCCGATCTGTTGAAAAATCATTTAATGAG
Source organism: Erythroxylum platyclados (assembly GCA_027563515.1). Classification (NCBI taxonomy): domain Eukaryota; kingdom Viridiplantae; phylum Streptophyta; class Magnoliopsida; order Malpighiales; family Erythroxylaceae; genus Erythroxylum; species Erythroxylum platyclados. The sequence goes on along the minus strand of JAOQMM010000172.1, from coordinate 6,643,196 downwards.
TAGGATTGCTTTTTTATTTTTTTATTTTTTTATTTTTTAACAATAACGCGTTTGAATTATTCAAAAAGATTTTATTTCCCAATCAGACTAGTTATTTAATAATTAAAGCAGGAAACATTTATTTTCTAATAAAATAAAGAAAAGGAACAAATATGGTCTCCAGTTTTTTGTTTTGTCAGAACAAGAAATGGCATGCACGTTTTTTTGCCGAAGAATAATCGTTGCAAAAAAAAGATAACACTGAGAGAGTGTAGGCCACCACTCCATAAATGCACCTCTCAAGTTTCAAAGTCGTTTTCTGCTATTTGTTAAATATAAAATCTAAAGAAGTTTGCTAATAATTCATAAGCATAAGCCGACGAGATTTAAATATGGAATATTTATCAAGTGGAATTATCTTATCTCCAAGCTTTGAAATTCCTGATGCGATCAGTTGACGATAAGAGTGTTGTTTTCGTTGTACAATCTGATATTAATTAAGTAGAAACATCAAGATCAAAAGAAAATAGCATGATTTGTTGAAAGGACTATTGGTATGTTATTTTCTCGACACATATGTTGTTGAGATGTTATAGTTTGACAGGTTCACAACCTTTCTGACATGTCTAATTTTACTTCTTTTCGAGGCAGGTTGGTAAGCCATTCAAGTCATTATTGCAACCAATAAATTAAAATAAAATCTCTTAATTATGTCCAATCGATGCTCTCCATGTCTGCCTTTATCTTATAAGAGACCATATCATTTCAGACAAGAAAATACCTCATTCTGTTAAATGTTTTGTCCATATCCTTAGTCTCTAGTATCATATACTCTATAAAGTTCTCTGCTCGTATCCGTAGTCAAAGAATAGGAATACAAAAATAAGAATAGAAATAAAAAATAAGAATAAGAATAAAAATGAAAGTACCGATTATTCATATTTAGTATGATATTACATAAAGTGAATAACTATGAATAATTTTTATGGTAAGAACAAAAATAACGTTAAAATAAAATAAAATAATTATTAAAATTAATATAAAAAATCTTAATATCAAATAAGTAATTTTGATAATAAAATTAAGATAAGAATTAATATCTTAATAATATTTTGATAATAACTGATAATATTTAAATATTATTTTTTATTTTTTATTTCTGATATTTAATTCTAGCTTATACTACCCATACGAATAAAAGTGTAGAATTATTTAGAATTTATATATCCAAGTTTTAGATTTATGCTCGAATTATTTTTGTTCTTGTTCTAAATAATTAATTTTCTACAATTAAAATTGATAAAATTTCTTAAGAAAACATTATTCTGTGGTGGCACGGATGACTTATGGTATGTTAAAAAAAAAAACAAAGAAACATTTTTATGCATAAAGCTCCATCAAAATTTGTGTTATGGTGAAAGGATAGATATTTCCAACTCTTATCACCATAATTTAAGATATAAAAAACCACGATTATTACTTGCGAATTTGAAATCTAATAGAACATAAACAATTAATCACTTCAACTAATAGTTCTTCATGAATGTGAAATCATAGATGTCATAATCTTGGAATTTGGTAGATAAAATAAAGAATTAGGGTGTTGTGGCGCTGGCATTTGGGGCGGCTTCAAGATAAGTACTGCCCCAGATATATCCTCCTCTGTCTTCCTTCTTTTATTTGTTTTTAGTAATTACTTATTTTTACCGTTCTTCAGTTTTGTCTTCACTTATTTTTACAGTTCGAATGTTTAATTATTACCTAAACACCGAATTATGCTCGGATTTGTAGTAATTCAAGTGGCATGGAAAGTAAATGGTTTGATAGGTAGGCCTTTATTAAGTCTTCTTTAATTTTTATAAAACAGAAATAGACGTTTTATATACAAATTAGTATCTGTTTCATGTATTTATTAAAATTTAAAGTTGATTAAATGGTGAGAAGCGGAGAGTGATTAAGTGCGGTCAACTTATTAATTGCATGGGAAGGTGTGGTGGGATATGGATATGATAATTATATGATTCCCATGTGAATTGAATTGATGGCTTTGAGTTGGAGTTCCTTATGTTAAGCCTTCAATTTAGGCGTGCAAACATACAACCATCAGACCCCGTTTCAACGGTTTTATTACAAAGTGGAGACGATAACGACCACCTTCGTAGTGACTTTGCAACTCGTCACACACTTATTGGCTAATCCCCCGTCGAGCAATCAATGGAAGTTGGGAAAACAGTTTTTGGTAGTTTATATGGTTATTTTAGTTATATTCACACTAAACCTACCTTTATGTGTTTTTAGTCATCCCATGCCATCCAGAGACACTATAAGTAACTTGCTTTTTCATTTATTAAATGCTTTCTAGAAAACAAAAATGGTTGGTGCATTTTAAGTGTTCATCTGCATTAAGAATTAAGATTAATTCCAACCATCAAATAGAGATTTTTAAGTCTAGAACCCAACTAACTTGGAAATTTCAGTCCATTTCTGCCGTTCCAGTCGTAACTGATATACTATCAAACAAAATAGATAGAAGACCAAATACCATATTTGTTTCTTCTTTCCTACCATGGGATAGCTACATGATACTGCCTTTGTAATAATAATTCTTTAATTCTTATTTATCATATGTTCATAGGTTTAAATCATGGAAATAACCCTTTTTAAAAAATACAGAGAAAAGCTGCATATATTTGACTCTCTCCAAATCTTACAAAAACGGAGAGTCTTATGCACTAGCTATTTTGACGTTGACTTTGTTCTTATTTACTAATTTAATTGTTTACAAACTTTGCCGACTGCTTAGTATTAAAAGAAAAAAAATATTTAAGAAAAAGTTCCAAATGAATTTCAATAAGTAACAAGTTTAAAAATTTTATAACTTAAAAATCAATAATTTAAAATTTTATAAGAAATTATTTATTTTAATTTTATTTAAAATTGTTTTAAACATTCATATCAGACTTATAATTAAATAAAATAATTTTTATTTCATATGTAGTCATAATTATTTTTAGTTGAAAATTTACGTAAATTAATTTTAATCCTAACCAGTGTTAGAAGAAAATCTGTAATATTGTGAGTCACAAGAAAAACAGTCGAATATTCGTGGCTTAAAAGTGAAAAGGGCAAAAAAGTGTGACGGAAAGAGCATAAAAAAGAAACAGAAGGCCTATCCTCACCCAGTTATTTGATGGCGCAAATTACTAACAGTGAATAGAAAGAGAGTGTAGCAGTCTCCTGTCTCCGCGTGTATTGCATACGTGTATGCTTACTATCAATGTCCTCTCTACTACTATTAATTAAGTAATAAAACCAGACACCAACTTCGTAGCTTTTCTCTGTTTCCAATAACAGTTTTTACCCAAGTACCTCACGATTGCGTCTTTCTCTCGTTGCTTCACCAACTTGGACAAAGGAGTTGAATAGCCTGCTTAGCTTGCCATTTTAAAGCACAGGTATATAATTTCAGCACGACAAGCTTAGCCGGTCAGCCATCTGAAACCTTTTAAACTGTTTTATGCGTTTTGGACTCTTTATCATTTTTTCTCTCCGCTACCTGCTTTGTTTATTCTTTTGTTTGTCTCGTTTCCTATTTATTTTTGTTTCTTGGGCCTGTGTTGTTTTGTTTATTCAATACCACCGCGTTGAAATCTTGGAATCTGTCAATATCTGGTGCTGGCAACTAGTTCTGGCCAACTTGTTCTTCGCCTGATTTTTGCACTCTCATCTGTTTGTCATACCTTTTTTTATTTTTGGTGATCGTAGAGGTACACAAATTTTGTCTTTTGACCAGTATTTCACTTCTGGATCTCCTCCTCTCTCTATGTTGGAGCTCTGGTAATGAAAAAGATGTTATCTTTCCTATTCAGTAAGTGAATGTTCTCTGTATTATCTTTGGAAAGTCCACACTTTTCTTTGGCATGCTATTTTCTCATGTTCTTTTGGTTGGTATGCTGTGTTTTGCTTGACAACTAGAAGTCCCTGAATTGCACTTGCAGTGATAAAGTCACAGGTGTTACTTCCTTATTCAAATCTAATCTCTGGTCTGTGATTTTCTTGCACTGCTTTCGGCTTGTTTTCATTCTTGTTTTGTCCTCTTTGTAAGGAACTTCAGGGTCTCTTTCAGTTCTTTCTATCATTCTGCTTCTCCGTAGATCTCAAGATCTTTTGATGATGGGAAACAGAGGATCTCAAATCTTGTTCTGGATTGTGCTAATCTTGAGCTTGGCATGTTTGTCTACTGGGGACAATTTCCTTATAAACTGTGGATCATCCTCTGATACTAAGGTGGGTGACCGCGTGTTTGTGGCTGATGACTCCCAGTCAAAATTGCTTTCAACTCCTAAAACCATATTTGCCAGTACATCCACATCTGTCACTTCTTCCAATGATTCAGCCCTGTATCAAACGGCCAGAATCTTTGAAGGGACCTCAAAGTACACATTTGCAATTAGCCAACTTGGGAGATATTGGATTCGCCTTTATTTCTATCCATTTGTTTATAACAATTACACCATGAGCAACGCGAACTTCGATGTTTCCACCCAAAACCATGTCCTTCTCAGCAAATTCAGTGTCAATGCTACCTTATTTAAAGAATTTTCTGTTAATCTGACCTCGAATAGTCTTGTTATCAACTTCAGCCCTTCCAGCAATTCATTTGCATTTTTAAATGCCTTGGAAATTGTTTCAATACCCGATGAGGTCCTATCTAATGTTCCTAGCATGTTCAATCGTATTCGTAAATTCGACAGCTTACCATGGCAGGCACTACAGACAGTTTTCAGAATTAACATGGGAGGACCAAAAGTTACTTACATGAATGATACACTATGGCGAACTTGGGTGCCTGACGATGATTTTCTTGTGGAGAAGAGTCTCGCCAAGAATATCACTAATATTGCAGGTGTCACTTATGCATCTGGCCTTGCATCCAACAAAATTGCTCCAAGTTCTGTTTATGGTACTGCCACAATGATGAACTCTGCAGCTGATCCCAGCAGTAATTTCAATGTGACCTGGTCCTTTAATGTTGATCCAGGATATCAGTACCTTGTTCGATTTCATTTCTGTGACATAGTGAGCTCTGCTCTTAACATGCTCTACTTTAATCTCTATCTAGACTCTTGGCTTCTTGCCGAGAATCTTGATCTGAGTTCTGAGACCCATAACGTTTTGGGTGGCCCATATTATATGGACTTCGTTACGCCTTCAACTCTAGGCAATAAAATTAATGTCAGTATCGGACCAGCTGTCTCTTTACCTAGTGCCGACCCGAATGCCATACTGAACGGGTTGGAAATTATGAAAATGAACAATTCCATGGGAAGCCTCAGTGGTCCGGCGTTGGTAATTTCAGATTCGACTTCAAAGAAGAATGTAGGCAAGATTGTTGGTTCGATCGTTGGAGCAGTAATAGCTGTAGCACTGGCTGGAATTTTCTTTATGTGGTGCAAGAAAAGAAGAGACCTGGAAGGCGAAGGGAATTCAAAAACTTGGATTCCTTTATCAACTACTGTAGCCTCTCACACTGTGGGTAGTAAATACTCGAACGGGACAGCTGCTAGTCTCAAGTCTAATGTGGGTTATCGCATTCCATTTGCAGCAGTTCAAGAGGCAACAAGCAACTTTGATGAGAGTTTGGTTATTGGCATTGGCGGTTTTGGGAAGGTATACAAGGGAATTCTAAATGATGGTACAAAAGTTGCAATTAAAAGGGGAAATCCTCGTTCCCAACAGGGCCTTGCAGAGTTCCTAACCGAGATCGAGATGTTATCTCAGTTCCGCCATCGCCATCTTGTTTCTTTAATAGGATACTGTGATGAGAAGAACGAGATGATTTTAGTATATGAATACATGGAGAATGGGACTCTAAAGAGCCACCTCTATGGTTCAAGCTATCCCAGCATGAGCTGGAAGGACAGGCTTGAGATCTGTATTGGGGCAGCTAGAGGACTTCATTACCTTCATACAGGCTATGCAAAAGCTGTCATTCACCGTGATGTGAAGTCTGCAAATATCTTGCTTGACGAAAATCTCATGGCAAAAGTTGCTGATTTTGGACTTTCAAAGACGGGGCCAGAAATTGATCAAACCCACGTGAGCACAGCAGTGAAGGGTAGTTTTGGTTACCTTGATCCTGAATATTTTAGGAGGCAACAACTGACCGAAAAATCAGATGTTTATTCATTTGGAGTGGTCTTGTTTGAGGTTCTTTGTGCAAGACCTGTTATAGATCCTACGCTTCCACGGGAAATGGTGAACCTAGCAGAATGGGCAATGAAATGGCAGAAGAGAGGGCAGTTGGACCAAATAATAGATCCCACACTAGTTGGAAAAGTTCCACCTGATTCACTTAGGAAGTTTGGAGAAACTGCTGAGAAATGCTTGGCCGAGTATGGGGTTGACAGACCACCAATGGGAGATGTCTTGTGGAATCTGGAGTACGCTCTTCAGCTTCAAGAGGCAGTTCTTTCAAGTGATCCTGAAGAAAACAGTACTAACATGATTGACCTCCCTACACAAATCAACAACTTCAGCCAAGTTGATAATACGCTCTCTGCTCTACAATTTCAAGGAAGAACCGTGGATGATATGTCTAATGCTTCAATGAGCAAAGTATTTTCTCAGCTGGTGAAATCTGAGGGAAGATGACCTTTTGGACGTGGCACTTCTGAGTTTGTTTTCTCACACCGATACTTGTAGTAACCTGAATCCACTGAGTCTGTTCTTTCTCTAGCCTATACAACATTAGCCTATGCTGTGTTCGGATGTCTGCAGCCGGCCATGCCTTAAGAAAGGTGGCCAAAACGAAGCCTAACTGCTTCCCTACTTCTATGATCAGATTACTCTTTCATTTTTGTACAGCAGTATAGGGTTCAGGTGGAGTTTTGGAGAAATATACAAGAATGTTAAATCTCATATAACATATAAATTTGTGCAAACTGCAGTATGCTACGATGTTTGAATATTCTTTTCTGCCCAATTGCCTAATTCTTATTTTATGATTAATCCCATTCGCCATTTCTGTGTTCTCTTTTGTTCATCGTTAACAAGGATGTATTTTGAGAAAACATGATACAAGCATTTGGTCACAACTTCAGTGTTAGTCTTTGTTTTTTCGAATACAGTAAATACTCAATCGATGGATTGTATGGAATGTTATGGCGGAATCGGCCAGGAGCCGCAGAAGAATTGCAGTGGAAAAATAAAAAAGGGTATTACGTGCTAGATGCTGAAGTTGGGTCACTATGATCCTGGATAAATGATTATTCTCTTAACTTATTTTTGGGATGTTCAAACAAGCCACAGACGTGTTAACTGACTGACAACTTGGCCGTCATTTAGTAGCCCTTCTCTTGCTTGAGAAAGAGCCGCGAGCGTGCAGGAGGGAGTGAACATCAAGCTTAGAGGCTAAACATTAAATTTAGGGTAGGCATGACAAAAATTGTTTCAATCCAATTTGATTCAAAATTAATAAATCAAGTTTGATTTGATAAAGTTTTATTTTAGATATTCGGATCTGCTTTAGTTCAACCTTCAAATCGAGAGTAAGTTTGATAACTTTTTTGAACTTATAAACATTACAAATTGAGCAGAAACAACTTAAATTAATGAATAAAAGTAAAATTAATTAAATTCAAACTCGAGTATTTACTTCAATTAGACTCAAACCTAGAAAATTCTACGCTCAAATTAACTTAAACTTAAAAATGTCTAGGCTCAAACTAACTTATTATCATCGTTGCTTTAGACTCTTTAATGATCTAATAAGTCATTACCTACATTTTACCAGTCTCATCCCATCTCATTTTACACTCAAAGCATCGTAACTATAAAGATATGATATACAAAAATTCAATCTCTATTATTTTCCTCTCTTTATCTAGTTAATTAAATGAAAAAGGATATCAGATATAAATAAAATAAAATAAAGAATGTCATAGAAAGTGGAGGAAGAACAACATAGAAAGTAGAGGAAGAATAACTTTTAATTTTAATAAAATATAGTGTTTATTACAATGAAATAGAATATCAACCTATAAATTAAAAAATTAAAAGTTTTATTATTTTATTCTAATACTTAAAAAATAGATAAATATAATTACAATAGTAGGAGAATCCTAACAAGCATTAACTATGAAAACAGAAAAATAAGATGTTAGAGAATTAGGGTTAATATCAACATTCCTTTTTAATCTCGATTATATAATTCAGTCAAAGTAAAATGGAACAAGTTTATATTATGAATTGATGTCTCTTAAATTAGCGCTTCAACATTGTCACTTAGAAGGTGTTCAAAAGCTATATATAGAATCAGATTCTATGCTTTTGGTTCAAATGGTGACAGGAAAAATGACTTGTCCTTGAAGATATCATGATCTTATGATAGCCATTTCTACATCTCTACAGGTTTTTGAATTTAACTTCACGCATGTCTACAGGGAAATCAATTCGGTTGCCATTGCTCTCGCACGACTAACAAGCTCAACAGGAACATCGATGGAATTTAGCAATATTGATAACTTACCTTGACACATTAGGGGACTTCTTGCTTTAGATAAACAACATTTTCCTTACGTCAGATGGTTTCGCTAGTTGTATAAAATACATTACGTTTATATTTAAATGTATGTTATTATTTTATCTGTTATCCTTTAATTTCTTAGACGCAATAGTCACTATCATTTTGCCTTCTGAGGTAAGGTTTATGCCCCCCTCAAGCATGTAAAAAAAATTAATATTAATAAAATAGGATAACCATCCCCTCCAGGGTACCGTCCCTGGTTTTTTTTTTAAATAGTGGTTCTTTACGTCAAGTCAAGTTTAAAAATTTTGATTGTATTTCATGTCAACTTTTCAAAGTCATAATTTAACTTTTTTAGTAGTGAATTTTTCTTTTTAGCTTCCTTTGATTTAATTTATTATGAAATTTGAGGACCTTCACTTCATGCCACTATTAGGTGGTTTGTGATAATATATGATCTTTGTTGATAACTTTTGTAGATATATACGAATTTATCCTCTGCATTATAGGTTTGAATTATTCTATCTATTCTCCCTTTACAACCATGATTCAGACTCAAATTTTCTTCTAAAATTAAAGTCTTATGCACTTTTACGGAATATAGATATAAATCTTTCACCTAATTTTTTAATCAACAAGTAACTATTATTCAAAGATCTAGTCTAGGTACTTCTCAACATAATTAGAGATGAACATAAATATATACATCCTTGATACTTTTTGAAAAACCGTGAGGAGCTATAGTGGTTTCGCAAAATCTCCGATGATACTGCGATCATTTCTAGCACAAATAAAAACTAGAAAAATTAAACTCAACAAAATAAATGAATATGGAGATTTGTTAACGCAGTTCGGTACACCTTGCCTACGTCTGTAGGGCCCTCACCCAGCTTAATTCTTTCACTTACGACAATAGTTTTATACAAGGCTTTACTGAGCTGACACCACTCAAACCTTGACACTATCCCTTGTTCTCACAACCCGTGAAAAAATTTCACACCTAATAACACGACCGACTCGTGCTAACCTCAACAGAGGATTTTCTCAACAATGTTTAATGGTAATGAAATAAAATAAACTACTCAAGTGATTAAACAAAATTCAACATAGATGAAAACACTTGAGATAAAAAGAAGAACAATTTCCCAAAAGGTTCAATTCCACTGAAATAAATCTGAAAGTTGTCGCAGCAAACTATGGACTGATTTTTGCAAACTCCAACACCAACTCATGGCAGCAGAGGAAGACATCACGTACGACTAATCAAGCAAATACACCTTCGATATAAGACATACATAATGGATAAGTCGACTTAATCGTGATCCATGCAGTGAAAATTCAACACCCAACCGCGAGCAATACAAGATGTCGCATCCACAATGAACTATCAGCTCACGTACAAAAACTTCACAAACTCACAATCAATTAACCAGTAAACCCTGCTGCCCACATACGGAAGTAACACTTGGAGATGTTTTCTGCTACACATGCATGGACCACACACCATGGGTTACGTCATCCACCATCTGTTATCTAATTCACCAAAGATACAATAAACAATTGTTTCCCACTTCACAGAGAGGTCTTCACACGCATGCCTACTGCACTTCAATGCCCACACAATCTCCATATACGATAACTTCACATTAGCCCCAATTAATCAACCATAAACAAAAGAACATAAGGCAGCAAAGCACATCGACGACATACACTAAAGAAGGAATCACGACAAGACCCAGCTGTGAAGCACATCAAAATATCTTACACCCAAAATCAAACCACGCATAACACCAAAGAAGTTATAACCGAAGAACAACACAGCCCAACCGTCAATTATCCATCCAAATCACATTAAACAAACATTAGAAAAACAGGTACTTGGGCTACCAAAAAGAATGATAACTCAAGTAAAAAGAACGCAGTACAAAAACCTTCAACTAAGGAAAAATGTGATGCAGCAGAGAAGTTTTCAACAAATAGACTTCTATCTCAACACACTCAACTGACAAACATTATCAACAATATCCCTAGATATCCAGCTACCAAGTCATCCAACATATGCCGATTTTACTCTCTCAAAAACGACATCAATCAGCCCACTACACATATGAAACTCAACCATATTACAGATGCAGAAAATCAACCCAAATCTTCATAGATAGCCATTATCCGATATAAGATAGGATTTCAATTTCAATCAACCTTATCTTAAAAATCCAATTATCAAATAATGTCAAAAACAATAATAAGATACATAACTTGTATCTTAACAATCTCCCCATTTTTGGCATTATTTGTCACATAGTCAAAACTTCCCTTAAAAGAGATAACTGGACATATAATATCAAATTCACATAACATATAGGAACTCCCCCTTAATCAAGCATTGAGTTCTGAATAACATCCAATCATCTAAATTTCTCCCCTTTGAGACAAAAAGATGTCAAAAAGTAAGACGAATAGTTACACATAAACCTTGAAATCTCCCCCTAAATGGAACAGTCACCAAAAACAATATGATATCTTCCCCTTGGGACAAAACAATGTCAAAATAAAGAATGCCTTCAACACACTCAATTTCAGCGAATAAAGAAGCATAAGCATGCCGTAAGCATAAGCAGCGGGAGAACTATAAATATGTCAGGATGATAATTTACCACCAGTCAAAACATTAGCCAACAAATCATTACTTACTTCAATTCCATCTTTATAAGACTGATCAAATTCATAAGCCCCCAAAATGCATTCAACGAACCATAATCAAACTTAATCACAACCCACGATATAGAGAGAAACTAAAATAAAAATTGAGAAATCCAAACCTTAGAAAAACCATAAATATAAAGCCTAGACAATAACTACTTCGAACCTCTCTTCTTTTTTTTAAACAAACATCAAAATATACTTCAAAATTTTAAATATACAGTCCCTATGTTCCTCGAAGAAATTCAAACCTGGCCTTTTTCTTCGTTATATTATATTTGTCATCGGTTTATTCTTCTGAAGTAACTGACTTATCTTCTGTCTGAACATTTACTTCACTACCAGTAACTAACTGTAGATCTGGGCAGTTTCTAGTTCTTGCTTCTTTGCGTCTTTGAGCTGGTTCGTGAAGTTGATTTTTTCTAACCCAAGTATTCTTCGATATTATGGGTTGATGCTGAAATTTTTGTAAGGGATGTACGCCCCTTCGGTTTTGGTTTCTTTGAAACAATATCTACAGTAACTTATAGTATCTCGGCCTTATATGTCCGATAACTCTACAAAAGTGACATGTAGGTATGAACCTCCGATTCTTCCTCAAGGTTTCTTCTTGGATGGATCTGGATATATTATCTTTCTCCTCATTCACCTTAGTGCACTCACCCTTATAGCCAATGCCTTGAAGATCCCCTTTAATCTTATCGATTTCTATTAACTTTTCTAACTTTTCTGTGCCTCCATTCAACATTCTTAATTCTTTTTTGGTACTTACTAATCTCAGTCTAGCTTCACCAAGCTCATCTAATGCTAGCATCAATTTCTTCTCTAAATCTTGGATGGTATTCTTCA
>JAOQMM010000172.1:6603314-6618315 GCA_027563515.1 Erythroxylum platyclados | reverse complement strand
CAACTTGATAATATTATAATAATATTTTTATCTCTTATTCCCAATTTTTGATTCTGGGGTATATTCACACCTCCTATAGGAATAAAAGTCTGGGATTACTTAAAATTTATTCAAGTTTTGTAATTTCATATCTTATCTATTACCGGTAATCAAACAAATAAAAGTTAGAATACATGTTGCATTCTCATTCCCACTTCTTTATTACCAGTTATCAAATGAGACGTTATAAATTTCTTAATCGTCAACCTCATATGATGAAAATCTCCATTTTCTTTCACCAAAATCTCCAATCTTTGTTCGAAAAATCTAATCTTTTTCCGTTTTTCATCTTTTAATTGAAGAATCTCATTCGTCTTCTCCGACAAATAAAAACCCAAGAGAATTTGAAAAAAGAAGAAGAGAAGATCAGAACAAAAAAAAAAATAACATGGAGAATGTATCGATACTTTTAGATTGTAGTGGGGAGGAACTCAAAATGACCAACTTTTCTTTTCCTCATGTTTCTCTCTGGCCCAAGATCGAAGAAAATTAAGAGTTGAGAAGGGAAAGTACAAGCTGGAAGAAAAAAGCGAAGAAAAGAGAATGCATCGGCTTGCTTGACTAAGGCGAGAGCAAAGGCTACACCATGTTTAAATGTAAAGTTGAGTTTTATTAAAATGTGTCGGAACAGAGTTATCACATACTTACTGAAATAGAAAATCCACTCCCCAAGAAGCATGCGTTTGACCGATGCGCATAAAGATTCTTAAAAAAAAAAATCGGATTACTAGTCAACTTTCTGACGTATTGCCTTACAATTTTTTAACGTTTCTTTTTTGTCTTTTAAGAACTTTGGGTGTATTATTTAGACTGTGAAAGATACTCGGCCAATACCACAGAAGACTGACTTTTCCAGTGTGCTCTTTGACTACGACATGATGTGACATGAAAACAATTCAAAGTCAGAAGAATGTGATTGATTGTATCAAGTCTAATGTGCACCAGTCTATGCATGGACAGAAGATAAGGTAAAGAAGATAACGACTCCATGGATAGAGGAAAAATAAAAAAGCAAGAATCGAAACTTGGGGTAAAGTAAAAGGGCAAAGTGATCTCCGTTAATGAAGCTGGTACAAGTTGTGTGAACACTTACGTTGAACTAGAACATGACAGAATCTTTTTACTGTTGTTGTGACCATTGAAAGTGAAAGACGACGAAAGGGTACCTATATATCCAGCTTAATATTGGGGCCATTTAAGTACTTCACACTTTGATACCATCAAAATTTGGTTTCCTTTCCCTGTCATGTGAGCCGGACAATGTGGCCAACCATCATGTGGCTCTTTATATTTGTAACCATCAAATTTTCGTACGTGTACAGCCAGTGCGTGTTTTAATTATTGTATTTTATGTTTATAGGTTAGTCTCAAGTTCCCTGAAATAGTCAAGCACTTGAGCTATTGGAAGAGAAATTGCAACGGCTGGCGTTCTCTATAGTTGTTGGTTTCTCATGTTCAAGCAACATGATATCTCTATTCAATGCATTCCCAGACATAATAGATGAAAATTTGAACAAGGTATGAAGAGGTTTGCTCTTTTTGTAACCTGGTATTGCTTCTCTTCGTTCCAGTTTTAAAAATGCTAAGATACTAAACATTGAAAACACAACAATAATTTTTAAAACTACGTTCATATTATAAGGGCTGTGTTAACATCAACGGTGGAGGAAAGATGGGGTATATATGGGTTGTTTTCACATTGGCATCATTAATAGTTTGTACTTTTTTCTCCCAGGCCACAAGGTTCCAATACTTGTATATATCATGACAGCAATTCCAAAGACTCAAATTGTTAGAAGAAGAAAGCCTAGCCAATGACATTTTAATCAATAAACAAAGACCAACGGATAGAACACCAGAGTCCATCCATGGTAACTGTACTCTTAGTAGGTGATTAAAATCGGCAAACTTAAAACAAACTGTTGAAATCATTTTTCAAAGCTGTAAGATTTATATCACTTTTACTAATGTGAGTTATTATAAAATGAAATAACTAATTCTAAATTATTTAACAGTTTGTGATTTTTTTAATTTAGTATTCAAACTTTAATCATCCTCTTAAAATCTTAATAATTTAATTCAAAATATTAACTATTACAGATGTGGCTAATAGATGAATATCTATGTGATATTTAGTAAATATGATATATCACTAAAAATATTTTTTTAAACTGTTAATATTTTAAAAAGTTAGTAATGCAATTAAAAATAAAAATTTAAATACTAAATAAAAAATTTAAAAGATTAAATATTTTTGAATATATTACTTTTTATCAATGATTAGAAAACCCAACCAATTCGATCGGTTCAACTTTAAAAATCTTGAACTGTCCAATTTTTCGGTTTAGTTTTCAACATTTTGGTTCAATTTATTTTAATAAATTTTTTGTTAAAAATCAATCAATTTATTAATTAATCAGTTAATTTTTGTAAATTAATAAGTTCTTATAAACCAAAATAAATCAATTAATGTTCATTTAACAATCTCTTTTTTCATCTAAACTTTAAATTATTCGATTGATATGAACAATTTTTTTAATCATATTTCAAATTCTTTAATTTTATTTAATCTTTAACCAATTTTATGACGGTTTAATATCGGTTGAACCTTTTAAACTTTAAACCTCATGTCTTACTATTTAACTTTCGGTCCAGTTTTCAACACATGACTTTTTATAAAATTAGATCCCTCTTCGTTACTGCTCCTGTCGTACAAGTCCAACACCAAGCTCTCTAGGACTTCAAGCTCTGTGAAGTCTTACTCAATGAATCTTTGGCCTAGACAGCTTGCAACACTTAACATTATAGAAAACTTAATATTTTATATTATTGTTTTTCTTCATTTATTTATTTGTAGGTTTTGAAATGGAGTTTCATAGTTTCAAGGATCGAGCTCTACTCTCTTGATCTCTATCTCTTTTCTTGCTTCTCATATCTGGTTTTGTTTTTCAAAGAAGTTCTGGTAAAGGTAGATTTGTCATCGTCTATTGTTTCAACTTTTTTATTACCTGCATTCTGAACACTGCATCGAACTTTTGAGTTTATCTATATTTTTATTGTATGAAAGGTTTGATTTTTTTATCTGAATCCCTTGAAGCATGTCTTTTCTGGACAAGCTCTTTTTGTGCTTGTTGATTTCACTTTCACAGAGAACAACCAACATCTATTCTCTGATTACTATAATTAGTTTCTCTTTTCTACCCTTAGGAAGTTATTTCTCCCTCTTTATGTGTTTTTGGTATTCAATGGAGATTATTGTAGAATCTACGAAGTAGAGGTCTCTTTTTCTAGGTTACTGAAATTCCTCTTGAAAGTTCATATCTTTTCTAATCAGAACCATAGTTTCTAGTTTCTGGATAAGATATAAGACCACTTTTTTGCTTAGAAATGGAGCTTATTGCTTCTCTTTATTCTTGAAGCTTCATGGATTTATTATAAAATTTGGGATTCTTGAGGTAGCTTTATTTGACTAATTATTATTTTGGGTTGGAGTTGTGTCGACAATCTTTTTGATCAATTTTTGTGACTTATTAGAAGGATAATTTTGGATATCTTTTTTTAAAAAAATATAATTTTGGATATCTTGCTTTTGGTGATCTGGGTTTTTTAATTCTAACTTGATGTATTGTGTTGTGTCCTTCCAACTATTATGTACTTCAATTCTGAGAAGAGATAGAAGAGGTGATTTAGTAGATCCCTACTAATGAGAAAGTTATTCTAGGATGAGACTTTAATGGTCATATAGGGGCTGCCTCGGATGGGTATCCATGGACTTATGGAGATTTTGGGTATGGGAATAGGAATGATAGTTAATTGCTTTATTAGACATAGTGGTGAAGTTTGAGTTAATGATAGCCAATTCTTTATTCAGGAAAAACAAGGAGCAACTAGTGACTTTTTATAACAGAATCACAAAAACTCAAATTGATTTCCTTGTAAGGTAGAGTGATCAACCTAGGTGCAAGGATTGTAAGGTGATTCTGAAAGCTTGCTTATCAACTTAACATAGATTGTTAGTTTTGGAGCTTATAATTAAGGGATGGAGGAAGAAGAAAAGTCCAATGAGGTGTAAAAGACTCAGATGGTGGAATCTGAAAGGAAACATAGTGGGAGAATTTAAAGATATAGTAAAATATAGAGATGAATGAAAATTGGAAGGAGATCCTAACTAGATGTAGGAGAGGTAGCATCTCTTTTAGGATATAGTGCTAAAGAGATCTTAGGGGCTTTTAAAGGACCTAGGGGTGGTAAGATGAAGTTTTGGTAGCAGAATGAAGATGTAATAGAAAAGGTAAAGGTCAAGAATGGTGCCTATAAAACACTATTGAATAGTGTCACAGAGGTAGAGATAGTAGCTAATAGAGAAAGGTACAAAATGGCAAAAAAAGAGGCAAAAAAGACAATCTCAATGGATAAAAGCAGAGCTTACGAGAATTTGTACTATAAATTGGATACTAAAAAGTGAGAAAATGACAATTTTAAGTTAGCGAGAGCTAAAGAACAAAAAATAAGAGACTTAGATCAAGTTCGATGTATAAGAGATGAAGCAGGACAAATACTCGTGGATGAAAATGCCATCAAGAGAAGATAACAGAAGTACTTCTATGGGCTTTTTAATGAAGGCATAGAGGACAACATCTCCTTAAGGGACCTCAGCAAGTCCAAGAGGATTTGTAACTTGTCTCGTTGCAAGCAGATCATGAGGAAAGAAATTAAAAAAGTTTTAAGGGAGATGAAGAGCGGAAGGGTGGTAGGACTGGATGAGATACCCATAAAGGTGTGGAAGAGCCTAGAAATAGAGGGTCTTACTTGGCTAGTCAAGCTTTTTAATGTGATCCTTAAGTTCGTCAAAATGTCAGATGAGTGGAGACTGAGTATGTTAATTCTTTTATACAAGTACAAAAGGGACATCCAAAATTGTAACAACTATAGAGGCATCAAACTACTTAGTCACACTATGAAGTTATGGGAGAAGGTAATTGAGAAGAGAGTGAGAAAGGATGCTCTTATCTTGGAGAACTAGTTTGGCTTCATTTCAAGAAGGTCCACGATAGAAGCTTTACATCTCCCTAGAAGATTAATGAAATATTACAGGGAAAGACAGAGAAATCTACACATGGTTTTTATTAATTTAAAGAAAGCATATGACAGGGTTCCTAAGAAAATCATATGGAGGTGTTTAGAGGCTAAGGGAGTTCCTATGACTTATATATGGGTGATTAAGGATATGTATAAAGGGATAATGACTAGAGTAAGGACGATAGAAGGAGGTATCGAAATTTTTTCTGATGGTATTAGGTTACACCAAGGCTTTACATCGAGTCATTTTTTGTTCGCAGTAGTGATGGATAAGCTCATAAAGAATATTCAAGGAGAAGTGTCTTGGTGTATGTTATTTGCTGACGATATAGTTTTAGTGGATGAGACAAGAGAGGTTGTTAATGGTAAGCTAGAATGTTGGAGGAATACATTAGAATTGAAGGTTTTAAAGTGAGCAGGAATAAGACTAAGTATTTATAGTTTAATTTTTAGGCCAGAAGGTGGCTACTGTTATGGAGGTAAAGATTGGATCAGAAGTTATACCACGAAAATAGTGTTTTAAATACTTAAGGTCTATCATCCAAAACAATGGAGAGATCAATGGAGATATAGTCCATCATATCAAATCAAGGTGGCTCAAATAGAGAAGTACATCAGAAGTTTTATATGATAAGAAGATACCACTCAAGCTCAAAGGTAAATTATATCGCTTAGCGCTTAAGCCAACCATGCTATATGAGGCGGAGTGTTGACTTATCAAACAAATACATAGTAGTAAGCTTATGGTGACAGAGATGAGGATGCTCCCATAGATGTGTTACCTTACTAGAAGCGATAAGGTCTATAATCTAATGATAAAAGACAAATTAAATGTGACTGGTATTAATGAAAAACTGAAAGAGACAAACCTTAGGTAATTCAAACATATTAAAAGGAGGACACTCTGACGTTCCAGTGAGAAGATACAAGAAACTAATACTTAGAGACTGTAAGAGGGAAAAAGGAAGGCTTAAGAAGAATTGGAGGAAGTGATAAAAAATGATATGACTCAGATGAAGCTTATCGAAAAAATGACCCATAATAGAAAATGTTAGTGTACTAGCATATGGATAAATGATCTCTCTCAAAGAGGTCATTTACGTTCTTTTAAGTTTTTTAGACTCTGTCTTTCAAGTTTAATGCGTAGTACTTACCTCCTAGTTAATTAGGTTAGTTAGTTTCCTACTTATCTTAATTACTTTCTTGATATGGATGATTTGGGATGCTTTTGTATATGTCTTTGTTTGGTTCGTGTAATTATTTAATTATTTTATCTTTTATTATTAATATTTAACATGTTCTATACATATGTTATTTTATATTGCGTAACCTATTTGTATTTTTTATTATATATATTCATTTATAATATTTTCATATTACATTACATGTAAATTTGTTAAAAACAATTTCTTTATTAAATATGGTTAAGATTGCGTAACATTAAACTTCTCTAAATTTCACATTTTGGCATTTAGCGTTGTTATTGTTATGTGTTAAGTATTGATGTTATTGTTGTTTTTGCCCTTTTATAAAATTATTACGGTAGAGGTAGAACCGAAATGCATCAAAAAGGGATTGGAATTTTAAATGGGAGTCATCCGACTTGGTCGTCGTTGGAATTGGAAAATTATTTACCTGTAGAAAAAAGGTGGGTTAGTTGGTTTATATTCGTTGTGTTGGGTCCCACTACTTCATAAGCATAGGTCATTCTCATTCATAAATGAAGAAAGTCCATCCTCGTGAATTACTTTTAGACAAGTAGCACACAACTTGACGACGACGAGACTAATTTTATTAAAAGAAAAATAACAAAATTACGTTAATTATTAAAATTTATTAAATTATGATAAGAATTTATTCTCCGGGGAAGCCCAAGGAAAATGAATAAATTAATCCAATCTCAATAAATATTTAAACAGTAAAAGTTAACAAAAATAACTAAAAGTGATCGAGTGCGGGCTGTTGGAAGTTAGAGACGGAAGAGCTGGCTTTGGTGCTCGTCATATGAGGTGGGACTGGGGCGTCACTTTTGAGACGTGGCGAGAATCATCTGGTGGTCCTTATGTCATACTGAAAACGGACGGAGAGAAAGAATTGGGTCAAAGCGATAGAATCGGTCCCACTCTCTTTTCTTTTCATATAATATCTGTTTTGTTTTTGTACAGATCTAATTTTCTAACCCTCCGAATAATAATGGTCTAGAGAGAGATAGAGAGAGAGTACATATCGGTACAAGTACAGTGAGTGAGAGTGAACCTCACTCTTCTCTCTCCAGACTGCCAACACTCACAAGTTTCTGGTATGTTGTGTAAACCCTAAATTCTTCTGGTTTGGTTTTTCTTTTTTCTGGTTGTTCTGTTTTGGAGTTGATTGAGCTGAGATTGCTGGTGAAGAGTGTGATTACCGGAACGTGATTCTCGACATGTTATTATAGCTATTACTATTGGAATTATTACTGCTATTTTTGAACTTTGTAATTTTGTCATCTTGTATCAATTTGTTGAAATGTTTATGGATTTGTTTTTTCGCCTGCGGTGGATTTTCAGGGAACAGAGTAGGTATTGTTGAAGTTTGGTTTGATTTTGTGAACATTGGCTGTGATTGTTATTGTATTAAATGGGTAAAGGAGGCCAAGACTACGGTAAAGGAGAAACAGATGAGGTGGAATTGCTAGACCCTGAGGTATTCCCTGCTTGGGCTAAAGATGTCAAAGAGTGTGAAGAGAAGTTTCAGGTGGACCATGAAGTGGGATTGTCTAGTGCAGAAGTTGAGAAGAGCCGCCAGATTTATGGTTATAATGAGTTGGAGAAACATGAGGGTGTTTCGATTTGGAAATTGATATTGGATCAATTCAATGACACATTAGTTAGGATCTTATTAGGTGCAGCAGTTGTGTCCTTTGTGTTGGCCTGGTATGATGGTCAGGAAGGAGGGGAGATGGAAATCACAGCCTTTGTGGAGCCACTGGTCATTTTCTTGATCTTAATTGTGAATGCAATTGTAGGGATTTGGCAAGAAAGCAATGCAGAGAAAGCGTTGGAGGCTCTAAAGGAAATCCAGTCGGACCAAGCAACTGTGACAAGAGATGGAAAGAAGGCTTGGAATTTGCCTGCCAAGGAGCTTGTTCCTGGGGACATTGTGGAGTTGAGAGTTGGTGATAAGGTTCCTGCTGATATGCGGGTCATTAGTTTGGTTAGCTCCACGCTGAGGGTTGAGCAAGGTTCTTTGACCGGAGAAAGTGAAGCAGTGAGTAAGACTGTGAAGGCTGTTGCAGAAAAGTCTGATATTCAAGGGAAGAAATGTATGGTTTTTGCTGGGACAACAGTGGTGAATGGAAATTGTATATGCTTGGTTACACAGATAGGAATGAACACAGAGATAGGGAAGGTTCACTCGCAGATTCATGAAGCATCACAAAATGAGGAAGACACTCCATTAAAGAAGAAGTTGAATGAATTTGGAGAGCTTTTAACATTGATAATTGGAGTTATTTGCGCATTAGTTTGGCTTATTAATGTCAAGTACTTTCTCAGCTGGGAATATGTGGATGGTTGGCCAAAGAATTTTAAATTCTCATTTGAGAAGTGCACATATTACTTTGAGATTGCTGTGGCTTTGGCAGTTGCTGCCATACCAGAGGGATTGCCTGCAGTCATTACTACATGTTTGGCACTTGGAACTCGAAAGATGGCTCAAAAGAATGCAATTGTCAGAAAGTTACCTAGTGTTGAGACTCTTGGTTGTACAACTGTGATTTGTTCTGACAAAACTGGTACTTTGACTACCAATCAAATGGCTGTGTCAAAGCTTTTGGCCATTGGTTCCAGAATCGGGACTCTTCGGTCCTTTAATGTGCAAGGGACAACCTATAACCCTTTTGATGGGGAAGTAGAGGATTGGCCAGTGGGTCGAATGGATTCGAATCTTCAGATGATCGCTAAGATAGCTGCAGTTTGCAATGATGCTGGTGTGGAGCAATCTGGGAAGCATTATGTGGCTAGTGGAATGCCTACTGAGGCTGCATTAAAGGTAATATTTCCATTATTTCTGAGTTTGAAATATGTTTTTGCTGCTATCAGAATGCTTATCTATTGTTATAAAATTTTGGTGTTTGGAGGGTATTGCCAAAATCAAAGCATTACATTGTTATTGCTTGAAAATCATTTATATATTGAGTTTAAATGGAGCATTTTACATGATTGGAAACCTTAATAACCAGAATTATAGTGGTTCCTCTCTTCCCTTTTTTTTGTGTGAATATTTTTGCATTATCCTTCCTATGTCTTGACATGTGTTATTAAGGTCATAACTGTAATGCATATAACATCACTTATATGATTCTGTTTTCATACAAGGTTCTGGTTGAAAAAATGGGATTCCCTGGAGGAGTTAATAATGCATCATCTTCTGGTCAAGGAGACGTGTTACGTATGTATCCGAATTTCTGAATCGTTTCTTATCTTTTTCTGTGTTTCGTAATAGTCTAATTTTTTTTCTTCATATGGTCGTGAATATTAGGATGTTCTCAACTATGGAACAAAATGGAGCAGCGAATTGCAACTCTTGAGTTTGACCGTGATAGGAAATCCATGGGAGTTATAGTGAATTCCAGCTCAGGAAAAAAATCCTTGCTAGTGAAGGTTCATTCTTACCCTTAATTGTTTTGTGGTTTCAGTTATCTATATTATATTTTCCTCCCCAAAGTTATCAGTTGTGTACTTTTGATATTACTGCCTTTAGTCAGTTCTGGCAAGACAATGATACACTGCTGTGTGTCAATCTTTTCTGAATGTTTGGGATATGATTTGTGAGTGTCTGCTAAGATTTTCAGTTTTCTTTTCACTGGATAAATGGTGTAGTTGGATTTCCTATCAGAAGTTTATGAGGTTTATTCCTAGGATTTTTATCTTTTTGTTCCTTCTGTTTCTTTATTTCATTTAGTTGTGGTGATGCACTTCCTATGAATTGTCTGCCTGGTTGTGGCAGGGGGCAGTTGAGAACTTGTTGGAGAGAAGTTCCTTTATTCAGTTGCTTGATGGTTCTGTTGTGGAGTTGGATCATTATTCAAGGGATCTTATATTACAAAACCTTCATGACATGTCAAAAGGTGCATTACGCTGTCTAGGTTTTGCATTCAAAGAGGAAGTCCCAGAGTTTGCAACATATAATGGAGATGAAGATGACCAAGCTCATCAGCTTTTACTTAACCCATCTAATTATTCTTCAATTGAGAGTCAACTAGTTTTTGTTGGCCTTGTTGGCATAAGAGTGAGTTGCTTGTATAATTTTGAAAATTCCATTTCTCCTCTTCTTTGTCTTCCATTATTTTTTTTCTTTTTTGTTTCTTTTCTATTGGAGGGGTGCACTACATTTATCAAAAGTATATTATTTATTTTGTATTGTCATAGGATCCTCCACGGAAAGAGGTTCATCAAGCAATTGTGGATTGCAAAGTAGCTGGAATCAGTGTCATGGTCATTACTGGGGACAACAAAGATACGGCAGAGGCTATTTGTCGTGAAATAGGTGTATTTGGACCTTATGATAATATATCTTCTAGAAGTTTGACTGGAAGGCAGTTCATGGAACTGGCTGATAAGAAGCGCCATTTAGCACAAAGAGAAGGTGGAGGATTGTTATTCTCTAGGGCTGAGCCAAAGCATAAGCAAGAAATAGTGAGATTGCTTAAAGAGGATGGTGAAGTTGTTGCTATGACTGGAGATGGGGTGAATGATGCCCCTGCTTTGAAGCTTGCGGATATTGGCATAGCAATGGGCATCGCTGGCACAGAGGTATCACTAATACTTTATGGTAACATCAATTTGAGATGCATATAGCTAACAGCAAGCAAATTGAAACTTTTTTCTACGCATATTTTGTTATCCAATTATGAGATCCTGAGTTATATTGATATTTTATTGTGAATGTGGATAAGGCTGTACTATATTTCTAAACATCTTTTTAAAATGTGCAATGCAAAATGAACCATTCTTCATCAAGCTGTTTCATGTGTTAGCAGTTCAGTTGGCTTTTCTGTACTTTCTAATACAAACCGTTGTATATTCATCTCCTTTTTCTTTTTTCTTTAATGGCTGATCCTTTCATTTCAGGTTGCAAAGGAAGCATCTGACATGGTGTTAGCAGATGATAACTTTAGCTCTATAGTATCTGCTGTTGGTGAAGGAAGGTCCATTTACAACAACATGAAGGCTTTTATCAGGTTTACACTCAACCCTTCGCTCTATCTTGTGCATCATGATAAAATGCAGCACAGGGAAGTGTTTTGTATTTTTTTGTTGACAGAGAGAGGGGCCAGCAGCGTTTAGTACGCCTAAATGTTGTGGGCAAGACATGGCTGGCTTCATGGATGAACTCTCACAAGAACTATTGATAACCATTCTAAGAACAGAGAACCCTTGTGCATTTGATATCTTGAAAAGCAAACTCAATAGTTGCTCTATTTTCTCTTCTGTCATTTTTTTTATTTTTCTTATTTGATTGTTGGTTAAGGAGAAAAGTCTAGTTGATCAGCAGCAACTATTAATATCTAGTATAGTTCTTGACTTCCTGCAGTAATAGTGAAAATTACAAGTGTGATAAATTGAGGCTTCCCATGTATGAGAAATTACAGAAAAGATGTTTTTGGTGTTATTGGAGTTGAAACCAAAAAATTTCAATTCATTTTTCACTTGTCAAAACTTTTATCTGAAACTTGAATTATGCCTCTTTTATATTCTTCGCTTGTTCATTTTGAAGTGACATTTCAGTTCTGCTAACATTTTATTCATGTAGGTACATGATTTCGTCCAATATTGGTGAGGTTGCATCTATATTTTTGACCGCTGCTTTGGGGATTCCAGAAGGGATGATTCCTGTGCAACTTCTCTGGGTTAATCTTGTTACTGACGGACCCCCAGCAACTGCTCTAGGATTCAATCCCCCAGACAAAGATATAATGAAGAAGCTGCCAAGGAGGAGTGATGACTCACTGATTAGTGCTTGGATTTTATTTCGCTACCTGGTACAATTCTTGTATCTATCTGGAAATTCTTGTCAACTATGGTTTAGTGTTACTTTGGAGCAACTTAAAATTCCTGGCTAATCTTATTCTTCATCTACAGGTGATTGGAACATACGTTGGAATAGCTACAGTTGGTATATTTGTCATATGGTACACACACCACACCTTCATGTTTATTGACCTGAGTGGGGATGGCCATAGCCTTGTCACCTACTCCCAGCTCTCTAACTGGGGTAAATGTGATTCCTGGAAGGGTTTCTCAGTCTCGCCATACAGAGCTGGGTCCCGAGAGTTCAATTTTGATGCAAATCCATGTGAATACTTTCGCTCTGGAAAAATTAAGGCTTCCACTCTTTCACTTTCTGTCTTGGTTGCAATTGAGATGTTCAATTCCCTCAATGCCCTCTCTGAGGATGGTAGCCTCTTAACAATGCCACCTTGGGTCAATCCATATCTCCTAGTCGCAATGACTGTATCATTTGGCTTGCACTTTTTAATTCTTTATGTACCCTTCCTTGCACAAATCTTTGGTATAGTGCCACTCAGTCTGAACGAATGGCTTTTGGTGTTGGCTGTTTCACTACCAGTAATTCTTATTGATGAGGTTCTCAAGTTTATTGGAAGACGAAACAGTGTAGTGCGGCCTTCTAGTTCAAGCAGATCTTCAAAGCGTAAGGCAGAGTGAGCAGAAGAGAGGATCTCTGCTAGAAGATAAGATATTCTTGGTCTAAGAAGATAAGATATTCTTGGTCTACACTTGTAACTTCCATCATCCTTTAAAAAGTGACTTGGATGGTTTGGACCTTGTAGACTAGATTAATTGAACAGGATTGTACTTTTCAAAGTAGGATTTTCTTGATTTGAATAGTAGCCCCAAGTACGCCTTTTTTTTTTTTTTTTCCCCTTATGCATATGAATTGTTTAATGGTATGATACAGAAATTTGAATCATTTGATTGTGAAAGTTTTCGAAGCTGTGATACGTTCAAAACAAATGCAGGGTAATGTTGTTCAAATTGGGAGGCGTGAACATCAATTAGATGAACAAATCACTAGGTCAAACTTAGATGTTTGTCATATCATGTGAGCATTTAAATGGGTCTTAGTATAAATCTGCTCTTGACTCGGATTTAAATGCATTGTGTGACGCTGA
This sequence comes from Erythroxylum platyclados, assembly GCA_027563515.1. NCBI lineage: Eukaryota > Viridiplantae > Streptophyta > Magnoliopsida > Malpighiales > Erythroxylaceae > Erythroxylum > Erythroxylum platyclados. Next base: position 6,605,024 of record JAOQMM010000172.1, on the reverse strand, counting down.
TCCTAATACAGATGATTTGTTTGACAATTTTAAAATCATAGAGTATAAGAGCACCAGGTTGTAATCAAGTTTTGGCGGCACGGTCTTATAAGTCTTTCAGATACTAATGCAATGCCAAGGTCTTACATTTACTAGCACATATTTTGGGTCTCGTTCATGTAGCTTCAGTTTCTTCTCCATCGGATACAAGTTCATTTAGTGTCGAGTGGATTTCGGTTTAGAAACGAGACAAGGATGGGGAGCACAAACACTATTTTCGTGGTAGAATATTTATTGGTTCCGATACAGCAATGTTGTGAAGTTAATCCTTTAAAAAGAAAAAAAAAAGTTCAAGTTTCCTTACCACATCACAACAATACAGTGATCACAAATAATAATAACAAAATGTCAGTGGCTTACGTCCCTTTTTTTTTTTTTTACCTGGTATATTTATTTTAAGTTTAAATTTTATAATTACGTACTTTGGAATTGGAATTAAAATATCAAATAATTTATAGCGATAAAATACTGTTCTATGGGCTTAGATTCAAGTGTTTTTAATGGACTGGTTTATAGATCAAGCCTAAGCTCAGACCGACCTAAGGTTCAATTCTTCTAAGCAAAATGACATTATTTTATATAGAAGAGTTGGGCTTCAGGTAGACTTGGGTAGTCCAAACCCAAAATCAATTAAAAAAATATTGTTTGATATTGTTTATTTTAAAAAAATTTGACAGAATTGGCCCGACTTATTGCCATCCTTAATAATTTATGCATGTTATGCATTATTATCAAAGTTAATATATGTAAATGGATCATTTATATATTTACTGAAATTTATTGTTTACAAAAAATTAAAGTCCTTTCTCAACGTGCCACACGAATAAGGATAAGGGATTTCACGAAAACTATAAATTATGGGTAATTCCATAGGAATTTGTAAATTTATAGGTGTATGTACAACAAATTTCTTTCTAAGTTATTTCCATTGAGTGATAATTCACTTAGTATGCTTAATAAGATTATTACCAGAATACCAATAATTTATTTCAAAATTCATTAATATTGGTTATTTAGCTACACATTCTATCGAATATATATAGTTAAGTTTGAATATTATAAAAAAGATTAAATTATTGGAATCTTTGAATTTATCCTTATCAGACAAGGCACAAATGCATCTTCCACGTCATCAATTATTAGTTTGTTAGTTTATACCCTTGTAGTCAATCGATTAGTTGTGAATTTAAGTATGATATTATGGAACGATAAAACTATCATGCATTATGTTTTTTTCTTATGAAGAAGATAATTGATCTCATAAATTAAAGTATGGAAATACTTAAACAAACGTGTGAGTGCTTATTAGAGGATAAGTTTACTGAACTAACTGGATTACGAGGATCTCAAATAAAATATTACTTATATGTCTGTAGATTTCCTTATTATGATGGTTGTATAATTGATCCTTATATTTGAGATTACCAAAGTATCTTATGTGATAATTACTATGTTTTGATGCTACTTGTTTTATTTAGTATAACTTAGTCGATAATACTTGTATATAATATGAACTATAAAGAGATAATTGAGTAAATTAATAAATGATTCGTCATTCTAAAGTAATTAGAGAGAATATTCCATTGTTTTTTACTAGTAGTGATTTAACGAATTCTTTAGCCTGGGTGAAGTGATATTTGAAAGGGTACCTGTCTATGCATAATTATGATG
>JAOQMM010000172.1:6591893-6603214 GCA_027563515.1 Erythroxylum platyclados | reverse complement strand
GATCTGGTACCTGTCTATGCATAATTATGATGTATAATTGATATTCTCTAGTCATTCAATATTCCAATTATATATAGAGTATGGATATAATCTCTACATTTTAAAATTCAATCATGTTCATTCTTACGAATTAGTAATTGATTTATAACTGATATTTGACATTCATATTGAGTCAAACCATTTTGACATCCATAATATTTGGGTAGTCACAACATGTTGGTAGATGTTAATCATGAATTATGATTATAAGTTTTTAATTGGAGAATTAAACATAAAATAAAAGGAATTTAACTTCATCTAATTAGAAATATAATTTATATTCATTGCCAACATATTAAGAACTAATGGGTTACATATAAAGAATAGTGAAAAAGAGAAAATTAATTTAAATTAAGGTAGACTTAATTATGAAGTTTGAAAAATTTTTATAGATCAAATATGAGATATTTGATTTATTAAAATTAATTTATAATTATAATTACAGTTTAAAGTTAGTTATAATTAGGAAATTTAATTTGAATAAGTATGAAACTCTTCTATCTTTCTCTATAAATAGGAGGAAGACATAAGAAAGCAAGCACTCTTGTCTTCACCTCTTAAAAGTTTAGTTCTTATTATTTGCTCTATGGATACTATTAAAAACGGGACAATTAGAGAGCTCATGATTGACATTTCTTGAAGAAGTTTTTGCAAGAATTTGAATCAGATATGATTAAATTTCCTTTTATGGTTCATATTTTCAAGTTATTTAATTTTTGAGATCCAATCAAAAAGTTGTAAATTTTTTTTTTTTTGCACCTCTAAATGGATCATGATTAGTTTTCTAATAGTGGTGTTAGAGCATCCTTTAATTGTTTAAATTGATTAAAGTTGTTTGATTGTTATTTATTTGATAAGATTAAGCCTTCAAAACTTATTTTAATGAATTCCCTAATACAGATCATGATAATAATTAATTAAAGATTAATTTTGTTTAATTGAAACAAAATTATGCATATGCTCCCTTTACTTGAGTTTTCTGAAAAATTCGAAACACTGACATGTTTTTATTTGTTTATGGAAATTGTATTATATTTTGGGGAAAGCATACCTGTTTTGTGTTTTCTAAATATTTAATGGCTTGAGATTTATATTGCCATATTTTTTTTTTCTGTTTTTGAAACACCATCACTTGCCCCATCCCTATGTTTTACTTCTAGAATTATTGTGTTATTTTTTAATTTGTAATTGCATGTTTGTTCGCTCTTGTGGTTTCTAGAAAACATCATAAGCATGTCCCATAGGTTTAAGAATATAGAAACCTTGAATTAGTGTTTGAGTATGATGATAATGGTTGTTGTGAGTTATGGGTCTCCACCAATGACGGTGCTAGTCGTTGGTGAAGCTACCCTTTATTGTCGTTGGAGGTGATGGAGCTAGTGGCGATTGTCACCAGTGGTAATGGCAAAATCATCTTTGAATGAAGAGGCAATTCGATGTGAAGAAGATGGACACCTATAAGAGACATAATAATATCGGTAAGAGGAGCTCAGGGAGTGGCTAAAGGTAGAAAGAACACAAGCAGTAACGACGGAGGATTGAAAGTGATGGGGTAGAGACAAAGATGACATAAACCCTAGCTTCTGTAAAAATGAGACATGTGCCCCTACAAATGGGAAGAGCATCTAATGGCCCCCAATAACAATGGGCATGTTGATTGAGGTGTGTACAGTACACATGCCTCGTAGAAAAGTTTTGGTGTGTGCATAGTCAGTACACAATTTTATTTTTAAATTTTGTGTGTTTTAAGCCTTCCTTTTAATTAAATTAGTTTTATTGAGATTAAATTGGTTTAAATTCCTAATAATTATAGAAATTATTTGAAAATTTATTTTCAAATTAGTTAGTGAATATAGAAATTGTTCAAAAATTTATTCAAAAGAGTTAATTTAATTAGGAATAATTTTGGAATTTATTTTAAGTTTTAATAATTGAATTATTAAATTAAATTAGTTATCAAATCAATAATTAGAATCAAACAAAAGTTTTAACAAATTTTCTTCCATAATTTGATTATGTTAAAAATAATTAATATAATAAGATTATATTAATTTTTAATGAGACTAAACTTTTTGAAATTTCAAACCCCTCAATTAAATATTAAGTACATATTAAGAATGTGATAGTTGCCTTCTTTTATTTAATAATAAAACTATAGTTTTATTTATTATAATGCTTATTTAAGTGACTCAACACTCCTTTAATCCGAATATATTTTGTCTTAAATTAATAGGTCTTACTTAACTAAATTTTTATGATTTGGATAAGTGACTCATGATTATATAAATTTAGAGGTAGGGTTAGGAAGAATATATAAGATATATTTTGGTAAAGAGTTATCAACTAACAGATCTAAGAGTCAAATAAGATGTGATTAATAAGAATATTATCTACCTAATTCAAATTGAGTTGGTTTGTTGAATGACTCAAGATCAACTTAGTTTGATGGGATCCTAGCCCATTAAGAAATTATTTGATAATTTTTTGATTTAGTAATAAAGACTATTTTGAATAAAATAATGACAGTAACTAAATATTTATTAAAGTCCATATTTTATTTGGTTTTATGACATAAACAAATACTAGGTCTTTTATTCATTTGGTTATTCGATAAAATGAGTAACAATTTGTCCCTAAGGAGAATTATAGATACTAACAAGCTTACTAGACCCAATTTCTCAAACTTAACTTGAGAATTGTTCTTAGGCAAGAAAAGAAGTTATATATTTTTGACACCGTTGTTCTAGTATAGCCTAGTTCAAACGCAACTGATAAAGTTTAAGAGAGATATCAATATAATATTGACGATATTAAGAAGCTATATGTATGATGTTGGCTAGTATATCTCTATAGCTTCAGAGGCAACATGAGAGGATGGATGCTCATACTATAATTTTGCATCTTAAGGAGCTGTTTAGTACGTAAAGTAGGATGGAGAGATATCAGTTGTCCAAAGCATTATTTCAATATAAGATGATAGAAGGATCTTCAGTAGAGCTACACGTACTAAAGGTGATTGACTGTAGTAAAAATTTAGGTCAACTGGGTTTTGTTATGGACCATAAGTTAAAGATTAATATGATATTATAATCTTTTAGTTCAAGCTTTTACCAGTTTATTATGAACTTCCATATCAACTAAAAGGATATATCATTGCCTAAACTATTGAATTTGTTCAAGGCTATAGAGGGATGCCTTAAGAAGGAACCAAGTATTATTCTTATTGTGGATTCTTTTAAGAACAAGAAAAAGGGTTCTAAGAAGAATAAAAATAAGAAACATAAGGCTTCTCCTAAAGTAGTAAAGCCAAAAGGTGGCTTTAAGAAGAAGAACAATGACGAGGGCACATGTTTTAATTTAGATTCGATGGACACTGAAAGAGGAACTATAAAGCTTATCTTGCTAGCCTGGTAGATAAAAAGTTTAAGATAACTCCATCTTTAAGTATGTTTATGATAGAAATCAATCTTTCTACTTTTGTCTCACATTCTTAGGTATTAGATACTGGGTGTATACAAATGTTAACAAGGAGTAGAATATTGAGGAAAGCGAATTGGACCTGTTTATTAGCAATGGAGCAATAGTTGCTGCATTAGCTCTAAGAATTTGTATTTTAGGTTTGCTTATAGCCTTAAACTAAAACTACATAATTATTATGATATTCCAATCACTACTAGAAACATTGTTTCCATCTCTTATTTAGATTTAAATAGATTTTTTTATTATTAAGAATAAGGGTCATTCTTTTATAAAGATGAGGTTTATTATGGATTTGAATTACTTACAAATAGTTTATATGAATTAGATCTTGAAAGGAAAATCTTTAAGATAAATAGCAAGAAAAAAATAAAGTGACCAAAATCCATCTTATTTATGACATTATAGGTTAGGTCATATCAACGAAACTAGAATCACAAAGTTACATAAAAAGGGATACTTGGATCTTTTTGATTACGAATCATATGCAAATTGTTAATCTTGTTTATCAGGAACTATGACTAAACTACCCTTTAATGGAAAGGAAGCCAGTGAATTACCATAGCTTGTACATTCATATGTATATGGCTCTATGTTTATTTGTACTAGAGGTGGAAACTTATATTTTATATCGTTCATAGATGATCATTTTAGATATGGTTATATGTACCTAATGAAACAAAAGTATGCATTATTTAAAAATTTCAAAGAATTTAGACTTGAAGTTGAGAAATAAATTGCCAAAAGTATTAAGACACTTATATCTGGTTGAGATGATGAATACTTAGACAATGAGTTTCTTATTTTCTTAAAAAGAAATGAGTTTCTCCTACATTGGACTTCTCATGAAACTCCATAATATAATAGAGTTTCTGAGGATAAATCATGCTCTATTAGATATGATGCATTTTATAATGAGTCATACAATCCTTATTGTCTCCTTTTGGATTTATTCCCTTGAAACTGTTGCTTACCTTCTAAATAGAGTTCCATCCAAATTGGTAGATAAGACTCCGTATGAGATATAAAATGGTAGTTAATATTTGAGGATGTGATGCTTATGTGAAGTGTGTAACATCTAATAGGCTTTAAGCCAAGTCAAATAAATGCAAATTTGTTGGATATTCAGAAGAGAGTATCAGATATCAATTTTACTATCCTTTTGAGCAAAGGCTATTTGTTTAAAGACATGCTACATTCCTAGAAAGAGAATTTATTCTTAAGAAAAGTATTAGGAGTGAGGTAAAACTTATAGAAATTCAAAAATTACAGATTCACATCTAGATGGAGCACAAACCTTAAGTTGATACATATGATGTATAACCAAGGATTCACATATAGTTTATGACACACTAGTAAGATATGTCATCCCCCAACTAGATTATACCTATATACTGAAAAAGGGGAAAGACAATATCTAACATTGATTTTTTAAAATGGCATGAAGTCATGAGATTTGAAATGGAATCCATGTACACAAACCAACTATGGAATTTAGTGGATATTTCTGATAGTATTGTACCTATTGGATGCAAGTGGATTTTTAAAAGAAAAACTGACATGGAGGGAAATGTACCTATAAACAAAGCAAGGTAAGTGGCTAAAGGTTACAATAAAAAAGAAGAAGTTGATTTTGATGAAACCTTTTCATTAATAGCTATGCTTAAATCTATAAGGATCTTATTAGATATAGTCGCATATTATGATTATGAAATTTGGTAAATAGATGTCAAATCAACATTTCTTAATGAGAATTTGCTTGAGGAAGTGTTTATGACACAGTAGTTTTGAATTCAAGAGATTTCATAATTAAGTATGCAAGTTGCAAAAAGTCTATTTATGGACTTAAACAAGCATGACGGAGTTAGAACATCCGCTTTGATGAGATAATCAGAGTTTCATTTCATAAAAAAATGTGGATAAACTATGTGTTTATAAGAAGGTTAGTCGGAGTACCTCACCTTCCTAGTGCTGCTATAGGTGGATGACATATTGCTAATTAGAAATGACATACTAATGCTCCGATTTGTAAAGATTTGGTTATCTGAGTACTTCTCCATAAAGAATATGAAAGAAGTAGCCTATGTTCTGGGAATAAAGATCTATAGAGATAGATCACAGCAATTGCTTGGTTTATCTCAATCAACGTACATAAACAAAGTGCTAGAGAGGTTTTAAATGGAGAATCACAAGAGTGGATTCTTACTCATATCATATGGAATTTCTCTCTTACAGAATATATGCTCAAAGACACAAGAAGAGAGAGAAAAATGGATTGTGTTCCAGATGCTTCAATAATTGGATCAATCATATATATATATGCGATCTTATGTACTAAATCAGATATCTCTTATGCTTTGAGCATAACGAGCATATTTCAAGCCAATCTTAGTGATGGTAACTGAATGTTTATGAAAACATCTTAAAGTATTTAAGAAAGATTACAGATGTTTTCTTGGTTTATAAAAGAACTGAACTAAGAGTTTATAAGTATTCATATACTAGTTTTCAGTATGATCTAGACGATATTAGTTTCCAATTAAGGTACGTCTTAACTTTGAAAGATGACGTGGTAAGTTGGAAGAGTTCCTAACATTGTTAAGCCAATAGTATGGCGTGTTTTGGATCAAAAGGTTTACCATTGAACTTGGAGTGGTATTAGTTACATAGGCAATTGCTTATGCTTTTGTAACCAATCAGTTAGTTGTAATTTTATGTATGACATTATTGTTTTAATCAACTTTTTTTATCTTTATGTAATCTGTTAATTTCATTTGATGTTTTAATATTAAAGATAAAATCCCTTGAATAATTACCATACAATTGAAATTATGATGAGATCATAATTATAAGATTTAATTTGCATTTATATATACTTTCTAAATATTTTCCAATTTTAGTTTCATTAAGATGGGGTATTGATGGAATGATAAAATTAACACATGTTACATTTCATTCTTATGAAGAAAGTAACTGATTTCATAAATTAAAATATGAAGATACTTAAATGAATGTGTGGGTGTTTATTAGAGAATAAGTTTACTAAATTGACCCGATTATGAGAATCCAAAATAGAATATTACCTATGTGTTTATGGGTTTTTTCATTATAATTATTGTATAATTGATCCTCAGACTTAAGATTACCAAAGTATCTCATGTGAAAATTACTATGCTTTAATGTTATTTATGACTTATTTTATTTAGTGTAGCTTAGTTGGTAGTATGTGGATATAGTATAAACTATATGGAGATAGTTGAATAAGTAAATAAAGGATTCGTCGCTTAAAAGTAATTGGAGATAATGTTCCACGATTCTTAATCAGTAGTGATTTAAAGAATTCTCTGACCAAAGTAGATTGATATTAGAAAAGTATTTTTAAATATAAATTATAAATCAATTATTAATTAACATGAATGAACATGATTGGATTTGAAAGAGTAGATAATTATACATACTCTATATCCAATTGGAATATTGAATAACGAAATGATTAAATTATATATCATAATCATGCATGAACATATTGAGTCAAGCCACTTTGACATTTATAATATTTGGGTGGTCATGACGTGGTATTAGATATCAATCTCGATAAAAATTATTTAATAGGAGAATTAAAGATAAATAAAAATGAGTTTGAATTGATCTAATTTTAATTATAAATTAGAATTAGAATTTATAATTATTGCCAACATAGTAGGAACTAATGGATCAAAAATAAAGAGCAATTAAAAAGAGAAAAATTAATTTAAATTAAGTAGGATTTATATGAAGTTTGAAAAACTTTAGAGATAAAAAATGTAACATTTGATTTTATTAAAATTAAATTATAAATATAATTAGAGTTTAACTTTAAATATAATTAGGACATTTAATTTTATTAAGAGTGAAACTCTTTAGTCTTTCTCTATAAATATGAGGAAGGTATAAAGGAGTCAACACTCTTCTATCACCTCTCAAAAGTTAAGTTTTTTTTTTATCTACTATATGGATACTATTAGGGACTGGTTACTTGAACAACTCGTAGTTAACACTTTGTAAATAAGTTTTTGAAGCAATTCGAATCAAATACGATTCAATTATTTTTTATGATTTATAATTTTAATTTATTTAATTATTGACATCCAACCGAAATAATGTATAAATTTATTTATTTTTGCTTTACCGGTGATTAGATCACATTTAATTTTCCAATAAGTTGCATCTTCTGAAGCAAGTCTTTATTTAGTACGGAGCATGACAAGGAACGATTTTCACAAGCCGAAGTGTTGTTCTGTGTTTATTTACTACAAAATTATGTTTGCTCTGTTTCACTTGCTGTCCACTTCATTTTCATTATAAATTTGTATATATACATTATGGTTTCTAGTAATGTTTCTCATTTGATCAGCCGATATGTCAAAACCAAAGACACTAAAAGGGAATTTCTAGATGAGGCGGAGGCCGAGGCATATTCTTCCTCCAACTAGTCCCCATTTCCATTTCATTGCTTTAATGGCCCTACCAACTTACTGCTTCTCATGTGCTACTCTAGCTTATGCAGCACCTATGATGCTTCCTGTAGTTGTCCACTTCATTATAGTGTTAAAAATGCCTACTTTAATCAAACACAGCTATAGTCATCAAGATTCAGATAGACCTTTGCCAAATTAGAAGCTCGTTGCCTGGAAATTGCCTTTGATTTGTTACGGCATGTAGCTAAAGTACACAGATATTAAAAAACCAGTCCAGCCATCATGCTAATATGATGCCATTAACTCCTAGATAAAGCACATGAAGCAGGACGTGTCCATAACTAGCAGTTGTTTATTGTAGTTAGAAGAGAATTTGATAATGAAGCAATATTAGTTTAACGTACAAAAGGGCCATGCAGAAGCTCAGTGGGTAAAACACCGCCGGCTGACAGATATCAAGAACGCCGCCCTTACCAACTCTAGGGCTTTCCTTAGCCTTTATCTAAAGGCCATGAGCCTCTCAATATATATATATATATATATATACTATCTGCTTAATTGGAAGGCCAAAGACACACTTTAAGACTTCAAAAGGAGCATTAAAAATGGAATGAGTTCCTATTCCCAGATGCTCTGTTTTTACTTGGTTTAAGTGGGCGCTTTTCTTCAACTGAAGTATAAACATGGCCTTCTGCATACAAATGTAAACAAATAAAGCTGCATAGAGAGAGTTTTAAGTAAAATGTAACAATGTAGGCATAACGAGGCATTTTATTTTATTGGGTCTGATAAGTTACTTAAACTAAATTAAAAATAGAGACCCAAAAGATCATTAGTGAAAGTTAAAAGCCTCGTCTCTATTCCGAGTTGAAATGTTGATGGAACTCTTACACTTACAACAAAAAGAAAACAGTAGGAAAAGCAATATTGCGCTCGTTTATAAGATGCACAATCGCTGCCTTTTTCATAATGAATTGCTGCTAGACTTGTGCCTGTCAATTCTATAACCCTTTTTCAAAGCTGCTCTTGAAAACTACTATCATAACAATCTTTATACACCGCCCTTGCAAGTTCCTGATAAGATCACGACACTTCCCAAACTTAGAAAACAAAAGTCATTGACAAAAACCGCACTCCATTCAAGGCCAAAGTACGACTACCAACTCAGATTGAACATCACTTTGCTTTTTTCACTCGTACTCTTTGATGCTCAATTCAAGTGCGCTCGGTTTTTCTTTAGCTATATCCCAAGCGCTATAGGCGAAAAGGCTCTAGAAAAAGGGGATGAACTAGTGCAAATTGTTTGAAGTCTCCTCTCAGATTTTCTTTGGTGTAATAAATCGATTTCAATTCATGGCACATGCCAATCTGTTGATTGTTACCAACAGCCATTTGCCTTCTTTCGTGTTGATAATGACATTTGCGTTTCCTTTTTCTGTTTCTCTTTAGTGTCCCTTTCGTTTTCAGTTGCAATTCGATATCATGTAAACGAGTTCAATTATGATATATTCTAGCGACCACCATTTTACCTTTTTCTTTAGTACTTCATGATGACCTCCTAGTTACAAACAATTTACTAGCTAAAATTGGAAGAATAACAAGTATATGATGCAGAATTTATCCACAGAGCTGAATGTACAAATGGAAAATTTAGTAGGAAAACTAAATTGTTTTCAAGAGTTTTTATATTTTTTGCTCAAGTACGGTATAATCAGTCATATAATTGAAAATCAATCACACTAATTAGTTAAATATGTTAAAAGCTTGGCATTAATAAAAAGTCAATCAACTATATGTATAACATTGCATCGCCATATGTTCAATAAGAAGCAAGCCACCACTGTGATTAATACTACAAGGTATTCCAACACAAACATAGACATATTTTCCGATATTAATTAGCAAACGAATTTACTGAGAAGGCTTGAAGAAGTTTTATCCAAGTATCGTCATCTTCCTCTTCTTCTTCCCCACATATATTGCTCCATTGGAGAAGCTGAGGGTTTTTCTCAGTCTCATCGTTCCTTGCAAACCTCCCTCTGATGCGTGGCCTGCTGTCTGCCAATGTTTTCCTGCAGGCATACTTCATTTTGCAAAAGCTTTAGAATATTAAACTCATAACATATGCTTTGAAGTAATAATATTATTTTACACTTAACAACCATTAGTTAGTACTTGGTAGTTTAGCAGTTCCACGTACATGGATCAAAAGTTCCATGTAGAAAAATAAAGGAGAGAAATGAAATGGAGCTACCCTTTTACTTCAATGAACAAAACCCTTGCTTGTAAGTACTAACTCATTGAACTTCAAGGGGAAATTATGCATAAGAAAAGATGTTCTCAGTGTTGACTCAATATATCATTATCTCAACGAGCATCACATAACCACAATTCCGGTCAACCAAGTGGAAGAATGATTGTCTTTCTAGCCATCATTTCTAAGATTGAATGTTTTTAATTCAATTTGTACAAACCACATAAATTATGACCTTGTATACATCTAAGAAACTATTGCAACTTCTATTCCAATAGTAGTGTGAAAAAAAGTTGGATTTGACATAAAGTATTAGTAGAAGAAGTAAACACGAGTAAAAGGTATATGTGCAATAGCCTGGAGCTCGTACATATGCATGAAGTATACATATAGTACATAAATTCTCATAATTCAAATGGAGTTGTAATTAAAGATGTAACTGAATTTAGAGAAAGACCTTAATCTTCTTGGTGAAGTTCCTTTGGTTTCTCTTGCTTCTGTACCTCTCAATTCTCTCTTTCTTCTCCTCTGGACTGTATTTGGTTGCTCTGCTCATACTCTCTATAATTACACTGCTCTCGCTTGACAATGGGCTCTCTGACCTCTGACTATGCTGCACCAACATAAGATAAGAACTAATATATGCAACTCCTCTTATGTCCCAGTATAAATTAATAATTCAGATTAGCCAGTAATGTTGGATCGTTATATATTTTTGAAGAATCAAAGCTCGTGGTGTATGGGACTGGAAGTTTAATTAGAACATTGAAAGATATAGATTTCATTTCATTTTTTTTCATAAATTAAGTCAAACATTAATTAATCAAATGACGTACCTGTAAATCACCAGTACTAAAGACCCTCCTCACAGAACTATTCTCCACGTCCAGAAAATCATAGGCAGAAGTGAAGTGACAATGGTAACCATTGTTGTGAAGAGAACCCTGAGTCGTGGTGCCATAACTCGCGAGCGAAGCTGGAGAGGCATGTTGATGAAAATATTGCACTTTTTTTTTAGAACACTTGTTTGATCCATTCATGAACTTGGTTTTGCAGGTAGCTGGAAAAGTGTAGAAAATATTTTAAAGATGTCT
>JAOQMM010000172.1:6579873-6591793 GCA_027563515.1 Erythroxylum platyclados | reverse complement strand
GGCTTGAATTGTGTAGTTATGATCTTTGATTGATTTAAATAGATGGAAAAATGGAGTGATTATGTTGTGTTAAATGCGTCAGGAATGACCATAAGGGCCTCCGGAGGCGGTGGCGTAACATCGGGAGAGGTGTGCCCGAGGAGGAAACAATCGGCGCGTGAAAATGTGGGGAATGAGTGACCGTACATAGGGCGCGTGGTTGTGGTAGAAGGAATTGTAAGAAGAAAAAGACACCATGAAACTGGAGGGAGAGGGCTTATTTATGTGGGTCTGTGAAGTACTCTGAGAAATTGAAAAAGAAAGCTGCTAGCTGACGTGGACAATGATGTCATTTTTCTTACAGAGCGTTGACCTCCGTCAACCTTTTTTTCTTTTAAATTTATAATTTCGTTTTTCTCTTTTTTTTCTTCTTATTGCAACAATTTCGTTAATTCTCTTTACAATTGTTGAATTAAGGAAAGTTTTAGTGTAAGTTTTAATAGTAATAAAATATAAGTAGTATTAATTAATGACTTTGACTTTAGATGAAAGTAATATGAAAGCTTTTTTTTTCATTATTTGGTTAACAAATTGGAGCAGTAACTAAGTGCTAGGATAGCCTCTAAAAAAGGCAACACCACGGACGTCTGCGGATAGAACATGGAGTAGGTCCCTTAAAGGCTCAGCTAATACCTCACGCTCCACCCCCAAATCACAAGTCGCCTTAGCAAGACAACCAATACAAAAATTGCCCTCCCTTAATATGCGTTGCAGTGAGTAAGACCAATGCCTACTTCATAGTTCGCGTATATCCAAAAGCAAACCACCTAATGGATGAGACAAAACACCAGTTGTTCTAATAAGGTCAATCACTACTCGGACATCCAATTCACACTCCACATTCCTATATCCTTCTCTCTATGCTAGCAGTAATCCAAACTGCAAGGCTTGCATCTCACCTACTATGTTAAAACAAATACCCAGGTGAATTTTGAAACTCACTAGCCAAATACCCATACTATTTCTCAACAAATCTCCAGCCTCTACAAAGCCTGGGTTGCCTTTGGCTGCCCCATCCGTATTAAGTTTGATAGCATTCACGTATGGAGGAAACCAACTTATATAACAAGGTGGAGGCATATCCACTGTCCTCTTGGATACACAAAACAGGAGTTCTCTTGTTGTTTCCCAAATGTTGGAGATAAGAGTAACAACATCAACTCCTTCTTCATCAGGCGCCAAACTAAGACAACAACGCAGAGTCCATAGCCTCTATACCGTAATAATAAAGACTATCCACCAATCAATACCACTTGGCAATTTTATTCTATTGCCCTGCAGGTTCCTATCAAGGCACTCAATAAAACCATTAGATATAAAATCAGTCTATTGTTAGGCTAACACCAAATGTTGCCAGACTAGAGACACCATAGGGCAATCACAAAGAAGCTGAAGCGTGGACTCTTCTTCCACCCCACATATAACACATATACTCTCCATTATCATCTTCCAATGCAATCATAAACTATTAGCAAGTACTCTATTCTTGTGAGCTAGCCATACAAAATAAATCCAGTGAGCTGGCCTCAGTAGCCTCCACATCTATATCCAATCCTCTGGACCAATTTTCCCTTCCGCCCTCAACAAATTGAGTAGGCTAACTTTGAAGTAAAAATCCCATCTGAAGTATGCTTCCAAACTTGTTTATCTCCCAATTGTTGCACTTAAGAAAGCGAATAACCCATGATTTCGAGAGAATACTAAGGCAGCAAGCTCCCAAAATATATGAATCTAGAGCAATTTCATGAAGATAGCAAAAAAAAAAAGGTATTAAATAAATTCATCTAAATGAAGAATAAAAAACTAAGATTAAGGAAGATCAAGGTACAACAAGATTATAAATAAAATGTAATAATCGTTATATTTGTTACTTGGTTACTTTGATGCTTTAGAGGCTCATCATGTATAAGTATATCATCATTTTAACTTATTATCACAGTATTTTTAATCGCTAACAAAAATTAAAGTTTTGATTACAAAGGAAAATTCTTAATCTTTAAAACATTCTTTAAGATATATTTTGAGAAGTGTTTAAGTTAAATTTTCATTAAGAAAATTAATTTTGATAACTTGAAGATATTAGAAACAAGATTTCAAACACATTATCTACTCTAAATATGTCAAACATGTATATCAAAACTTTATAGCAACGTTAATTGAGATACTGATCAACTGCTATGCTATAGTACTTAACCAATATCTCAACAAAATGCACATTGGTCAATTAATATACTGTAATGATATATGAATATTTATAACAACTAGGTTTTTTAATCAATGTACATTGATCACCTAATGTATAATAGTGGTCGACCAATTGATTATAACTAATCATTAGTAGTAAGTTCTTGGTTCTAACCATTAAGTTCCAAAGGTTATAAATACATAGGTTTTATTAATTGATTTTGACATAAAAATATTTAGATTTTCTATAAGTACATTTCAAAAGAATTTTTTTAAAAGATTTTGAGGGCATTCGTCATTGCATTGTGAAGTGTGTGAGTCTTTCAGTTATCAAAGAGAGTAAGGAAAGATCTTTTGAATTGTAAATTTCATTTATGAGTTAGAGTTACTCTTTACCTCAAAAGAAGATTATAAGAAGAGTTACTATTTACAAATAGAAAAATAAGAATGATTGTAACAAGGGTCATATTCACCTTATTAAAAGAAGAGTCATAATCAAATTCTAGGAAGTGTCTTGAAAAGTGGATGTAGGCAATGGTAGTTTGTTAAATATTACAAAATTAGTTTTCCTTTCTTCTTCACTACGCTCTTTAAATTACTTTTTGATTGTGTAATTGAATTATATTGTTTGTCTCTTTATTCATCTTATATTGATCTTTGTTAAATTATATACTAACTCCCAATTCTCCCCTTTTAGTGCCATTAAAGACCAATAATAAGGAATAATAGTACACTAAATTTTTTTTACAGAATTAAGTTTTCTAATAGAACAAAATCTTGGGGGCATGATCTTTCAATTTCATTCATTCTCTATAAAATTTTTAAAAAAATAACTTTGTAAGAAATAAAATTTTAAAAGATAAAAAATTATAGTTTTAATATTGAGTTAATTCATTTGAGTATTGTCGTTTTATATTTACAAAAATTTCATCATTTAAAATTTAAAATCTTAACACAAGTGAACTCAAATGATTTTATTTGTAAATAATTTCTAGAATAATTATATTTTAATTAACAAATTAATAACTTTTTTACTAGATTGAACTAAACCCTTAACTAGTATCATTTTATGCATGCAATTGATTTCTTAGATGAACTTTGCTTGCAAATGTGAATTTAAACACTAGTTAAACTTTGAATTTTATTTTAAGACTATGGCATAAAAATATTTCTCTTAAAGGTGTAACTATGTAAAAATAGGAATGATAATAAATTAGGCTAGATCCAAACTTCATAAGGCCTAAGCTTGAGTCTGAAATAGTTTGACAAAATCAAACTCGAATTTAAAATCGATCAAGCTTAATTAAGTAAGCCCAACCTTTAACTTGTTCAAGTTTTGAGTGTACTCAAAAAGTCCAAACTCTTTTGTTAGATCGAGTTTTTTTAGCCCAAACTTGGCCTAAAACTATATACACTAATAAGAAAGATGATAATAGACGAATAGATTTAATGAATTATTATTTTAGGTTTTCTAATTTTTAATAGAAAATTATCGTAAGTTTATCAAATGAAACTTAGAAATTGTTATTCTTATAATAAGATATATTCTTTTAAGAATTTGATTATGTAAATTTAATGACCTTGGTTGTAACAATATTTTTTTTATTTAAACTTATTATTATATAAGATTGTCTAAATATCTATTTAAAATTTTTATTAATTTTTTAAAAATTCCTTATTAAAAATTTAAAAAAGAGGGGATAAACCTTTAAAGGTCTAGATAATGTTTCTAATTATTGATCATTTTAATTATTTTCTCAATTACTCTATGTATTATTTGATAGAATTTATTTGTTGTCATATGAAATTATGATTAATTTCTATTTGTGATAACAAATGCCTATAATGTTAGTGCTCCTATCCTAAAACATTCCCTAATCAAATTATTTACTTTTTATTTTAGTAAAAAATATTGAAAACATAATGAAAATAAGTAGTTATATGAATGAAAGATTAAAACAAAACAAATAATTAAATCAATATAAATAAAAGAATAAATTATAATCTTAAAGTGGTGTTTTACCAATCACTAGTAACAATCAAAAAATAATACATAATAGAATGTCAAGGTTAGATGTTAGTTGGAGAAATATAAAGCATAAAACTAAATGTTAGTTGTTAGTAAGTAAAAATGTAAAGCATAAACTATGGAATGTTTTAATTTAATGGGTAAGAAAATCAATTGACTAAATATAATATTTGCATCTAGAATGTAAATAAATAAAAGAGAATAAGAGATTAACGAGACAACTCATGTTTTCTTTCATACAAGAGTTTTGTAAAAATATTAAAGTGTAAAGAAACTAAGACCAAGAAAACGAATAAAAAAGAAAGAAGACACCATTTAATGCATTTTTAGATAATGAATTATTTATTTAATATGTGTATTATAAAATAATATAATATTACTTATTCAGTTAGCTAATTAGTTATTTATAGTTATATGTTTTCTTTTTATATATAAAAATACTAGCCCTAGTATAACGAGAGTAAGATGAATGAAATCACTTCTTTTCATTTCCTTTTTTAAATTTTAGTACAATATCAGAACACTAGAAGATAAAAAGTAAGAACAATTCAATTTTCAATTTAATTCATCTTTTACAATAAGTCCTTTAACCTCTATAGATAAAGGGAATGGAGAAAAAGAACATTCAATGCTAGCCAATCCCTTTTACATTTGCCTAAAATGAGAGTTTGAACTTGATTCTCATCACTTCTCCACTGGATCGTAAGAAGTATTGTTTTTACGTAAAGAGCATAAGGAATAAGCTAGGCTTTGTAAATGGAAAAATCACTAACCTAACTCTCTAGTGATGATAATTTACATTGAAAAAAAGCAACATAATGGTAATGTCTTGGATAGTCAGTTCTGTTAAACCCACAGTTGCTAAAAGTACTTTATAGTTTGATGATGCCTATAAGATATGAAAGGATTTTAGCTAGCAAGTTTTCCTATGGAGATGCTTTCCATTTAACATATTTGTAAGAAGAATTCTTCATTTTCAAATAAAAAATGCTTGATGTAGATGAATATTATACTCATCTTGAGGGGCTTTAAGAGGAACTAACTTTGATTAGGCCATTACCTTATTAATATGTGCAGATGTGGCACTACTAATACTTTTAGCATCTGTAGGGAATATGACAAGGTTATTAAATTCTTGAAGTATTTAAATAAAGAATATATAAGTTAGAAAATTTAGATAATGTTGATAGATCCAATGTTATCTCAATAAAAGGCAGTCAACCTTGTGTTATGGTAAGAAAGGGAGTTTAAAAATTCATATAATAGTACCAATGAGGTAGCAATTAGAGCTAGGTGCCTAGTACATTATTTAGTCAAACTAAAACTTTTAACTCTCATTAGTAAATGTTATTTTACTTTTGCAAGGAGAATATATAAGTGAACTCAATTGTCACTTATACCATTGGTAAATGTTATTCCTATTAAGTTAGTTTAAACCTTTCTAAAATAAATAAATAATAGACTTAGATGTATATGATTATATTTCATATCTTATGACTACTTTTAATTTTACACAACTTATTCAAAATATTTTTGTCCATATGCTTACTAATCTTAACGTTCAAGAAACTCATGTGACAATGCAATTATCACCCATTTTTATTCTAACACGAGTTCTATTATTACCATCTTTTTATGTCAATTTGTTATCTATTAGCAAATTAATAAGAAGATCTCATTATTTTGTCATGTTATAGTCAAATTTTTGCAAGATATAAAACCTAAAAACTTAGAATATAATTGGTTTAGGTAGAACAATGTACGGCTTTTATCACTTGAATACACCTCCTACCAATCTAACTTCATCATCACCCCTCACTCAACCATCAAAACTAAATCTAAAACATCTCTTGCATTCTTTAATTTAATGAAATAATATTCATAAGTCCAATTTATGGAATTATAGAATGGAACTGCCTTAATTCTTAGATTAAAACTAATATAATTTGTTGATGTTTTTGTTACTTTTATCCTAACTTTATCCGTGATGTTTTCTATGTGGCTAAGAAAAGAATATTGCATTTATCTTCTAACATAATTGCTGGTTCTTATTGCTTGGAGTTAGTTCATATGGATATTTAGGGGCTTATGTCAACACCAATTTATTCTAGTCGCCAATTACTTTCTTATGATGGTGAATTTTGTAGAGTTATTTGGGGTATAATAGATGAAACAAAAATCAAAAGTTAAAACATTGATCTTGTTTCTTTTATCATTTAGTTCTTACTCAATTTCAAATGCAAATCAAAACCATTCAAACATACTTAAAAGAAAAATCTCATTACCAAAATTTTATAAGAATCATGGCATAGTACACCAAATGAGTTGTATATATACCGCATAACAAAATAATATTTGAAAGTAAGTAATAACATAAGAGTTTTGAGATTTCTATCATGGTTGTTCTTAAAATTTTAGGGTGAGTGAGTCAATAATGCAACATTTCTTATCAATAAAATCTCATCATTTACATTGTAATACAAATTACACTACGGACTTTAAAATAAAAAATGTCTAACCTTTTTTAACCTTAAAGTGTTAGGCTACTTATGCTTACTTCTACTCATTTCTACACCAAATACAAATTTATAACAAGACCCATTAAGGGTGTTTTTATCAATTATCCCCCTTAATATTAAAGGTTACATAATTTATGATATTGAGTCATAAATATTCTAGTTACTAAAGATGTTCAGTTAATGAATACATGTTTCCTTTAATACTTTAAATTATCTTCTAGTTTTATAAACCAATGAACTTTCCTTACCATCAAAAGGTAAATTGCACCTACTTATCTTTAAGATTATCTTTATTAGCTCATCATTGCTGCTAAACCATCATTAGCCAATCCAGGTATTTTTGTTTAAATTGACCTCATATATTGGAATATGTTATTGATTATTCTACACTTTTAGATGGGCAATTAACTTGGTCTATGGCCATTAGTTATGTAATTGATCATCCTATTTATAAAGAAGCAAACAATCATTCTTATTGGGAGCCATTAAGTAGAAGTTAAAGGCTTTATTAGATAACAAAACTTGGCAAATTATTAACTTCCAATTTAGCAAGACATCAATTGGCTATAAATGGATACTTTGCATTGAGTTTAAGGTTGATGGTCTAGTAGAGCAGTACAAAGCTAAACTAGCTATAAAAAGGCTTTACTAAACAATTTGGAATAGACTACACACACACACACACACATATTCTCACTAGTAGCTACAATAAGCATGATTATAGTACTTTTAGTTACCTCGATAATTTTTAATTGGAGTTTGCATCAATTAGATATGAATAATGCAATTTTACATAGGGAATTAGAGGAAGAAGCATATATGCAAATATCTTTAGGCCTAAAAGAAGGAAAAACATGTTAAAGGTGCAAACTACTCAAGTCTTATATAGACTAAAACAAGCAAGTAGGAAGTTGTTTTCTAAATTATCATGTCTTACTCTCTCAAGGATTTGTATAGGCTAAAGCTAACCATTCCTTATTTCCTAGGTTTGGCATATTAGCATTCTTAATAGTGTTATCTTATGTATATGATATTCTTATTAGTAGTAATAATGAAGGTTATATCATTGAATTCAAATCATACTTGCATATTTTTTTAAGATTAAGGATTTAGTATCTTTACATTACTTCCTTAGTCTTGAAGTAAATAGAATAACAATTAGCACAACTTTATTCACCAAAAATACACCCTTGAGTTACTTAAAGAAATGATATTCTTAGAATGTAAATCAATGTCCATAACTAAGTTAACTACGAATGATGGTGAGCTAAGTATTAATTTTTCAATATATAGGAAACTTATAATCAGGTTATAATATTTGGCCCTAATATGTTTCATTCATTGTAGTAACTCTTCTAATTCTTATATTGTTCTCCCAATTAACATTTCAAGGTTATGTAATGAATACTATGGTCTAAGATAAACGTCATTATTTGGTTATAACTTAGAACTGTGGCTTAAAGGATTTCAAAAGTCTGGTTGAGCTTCTTACCCGTTTAGTAGATGACTAATTATTGGGTATTGTATCTTTTTTAGGAAATTCATTAATATCCCATGAATCAAAGAAGCAACTTACAATGTCTAGATCCTCCTCAAAAGCATAATACAAGGCCCTAAAATCAACTACTTGCTAAATTTAGTGGATTCTTTATCGTTTTTAGGATATAAGAGTTACTTTCATCTCCATTCCTATTTTATTGTATGATAATTGGTGAAGACTCTATCTAGCTCATAACCCATTCTTTATAAACGATCAACATATGTTAAAATTAATTTTCATATGATTAGAGAGAGTGCAAAATGGAATCTTTAAGTTGCTGTCTATTTCATCATATAATCAATTAATTGATTGTTTTACTAAACCTTTGGTTTGTAGTGAGCTTCATGCAAAAATGTCCAAACTACGTATATATAATATATATGCTTCAATTTGTGGGGCAGAGGTTATTAAAATATGAAACTACTGAGATTAGGAAAATGAATACTAAAGAAAGAAAGAAGTTATAACTTGACTTGTTTTTAGATATTTATTTATTTTTGTTATCCATTATTATATAAAAATATAATCACTTATTTATTTAATTAGTTAGTTAGTTGTAATTATCTATTTTCTTTCCTTGTATGTAAAAATATTAGTACTAGTATGAGAAGAGTAAGATAAATGAAATACTTCTAAAATTTATTAAAATAAGAGTGTTTTATAAGAACAAAAGATTTTATGAATAAAAATACTTAAGGATAGTTTGTGGTTTTTGGAAAGGTTAGTATTGTAAATGAGAGAGAAAGAGGGAGCAAGAGAGATTATAATGCTAGGGGGGGGGAGATAAGAAAATCTAAAGGAAGGATTGTTTACCCCTTTTATTACATTGGATACCTTTTTATAGGCAATTGATTATGTTATTTTATAATTTTGATACATTTTTTCAACAACTAATAGTGGAGAGGAGCCTCTGTATGTGTTCTTTAAGCTTTTATTAGTTGCAAGCTTTAGTAGATAATTGTCTTATTATATATATATGTTATTATAGTAATTTTGTAAGTTTTGACTGGTAACTTGTCATCAATGGCATGTCTCTTTCTTAAGTCCCCGGGTCACCTAACATCAAAAAATATTACGAAACAATCATCTTCATTGTTTTGTGTCAAATTTATTTCTTCCTTATTATTTTATATGGTTGAAGTAATCAGAATTTTAGTAGTTGCTTTATGATAGTGAAATATTTTTCTTTCGTCTTTTCTCTAACTAGTAAACTAATGAATTTTGGTTTTAGTTGTAAAAAGATGGTAAGTTTTGTGCCTATTTGTTTAAGTAGTTATGAATTTTAGACTAGTCATACTTTGATAGTTGATGATGAAGATTTTTGGTCCAACGCAAATTTGTCTTATCATTTCACTTTGAATCTTTTTATTATGATGGGTGCATTTAATTGCTGGTTTTGTTTATAATTATACATCCAAGTTATGAACCATGGGATAATTTTTTTTTTAGAAATATATAACATTGATATAATATGTCTTTATAGTCTTTTGGTTGATACTTGATTATAGAATAGCCTTAATATACATGTGGAAAAAAATCTTAGTGGAAATAACCCATACCATTTCCATAATTTCAAACCAACATAAGAAATTGTATTTAGATCTAGTATTGAAGAATAATAGCTAGGAATGATATTTGATTGTGTTTTTTTTTATCAACAAATAATTAAACCACGCTTGTTGATAGTCAAAATAGTTATAAGTTGGTGAATATGAGAGGATTGTGGAAAATCTTGCTTAAAAAGTTTTTAGGCTCCAAATTTCTTAGCCCTATTACATAGGAATAATAACTTTGATAATTTTGTAAGTGAATTATGCTAGTATGGTCATATAAGTTCCAACAAAATGATATTTTATTTTAATTGATTTAGATTCATTAAGAATATATAAATAAATGCTTAGAATTTTGATAAGTCCTAAGGTTTATAATTTTTTAAGAAGAAGTTTTATTTAACTTTCTAGGGGATTGGAATTATAAAAATTATTTTCTATTGTCAAAATATTTTGAAATGACTCTTTTTTGAAATAGGTATTTTAGAAAAAACGATTATGTAGAGATGAGTTTTGTACATTTTGAGAAAGGATCATTAAGGATTATTGATTTTGTGAAATAGTTTGTGAGGCTTTGATTGATGTGAAACAAAATTTCTCTCTACAAATTGGGTACTATTTGTGAAAGCGTTTGTTTTTGTGGGCATTTCTCAAGATAGTTTCTTAGAGCTATTACTCGCTCTAGTATTGTAAACCGATGATGTAACTATTCTTGTGTTTTATCTAAAGGAATGATGATTGCGAGACCCCACCTTATACTTTTTTGGGTTAATTACTAAAAAAATCCTAAAATTTTGTCAATTTTTCAATTATAGCCCAAATTTTAAAAAGTAGCAATAAAATGCCTAAACTTTCAAATTTTTTCAATTCTAGCCCGACGTTAGTATCTCTGTTATCTTTCCTGACGTGGTAGTGCCAAGTGTGTAGGGTCCCTAATTAATCAGACACATCAGCAGTGGTTAAGATTCAAAACTCTGGCAGTGCCACGTGTGCAGGGTCCCTAATTAATCAGATACGTCAGCAGTGGTTAAGATTCAAAACTCTGATTAGTTAAATAACGTCGTTTAGAGACTTGAGTAGATGAAATTGTTATGTTCAACTGATCTACGCCCCTTCTTCAGTTTGCAGACGTTTGTGACCTAAATCTATTTGCTGACGCTCTCACCCACCCTCTCTGAATCCAAGCACTAAGATTACTGTGTCCAAGGTGATGGAGTCATCTTGATTTAAAAAATCGATGCCTAAGATGGTAAGGTCAAAGTCAGAGATGGAGTTCGATGCGTTCAAAGGTGAGGAAGACATGGTTGGGGACAAATCCAAGTTGCCTAAAACGTTGAACGCGTTTCACATAATATCCTTGTTGGAGGTTTCCATTTGTCTCCTTTGTTTGAAGAGAAAAAAAGGGAAGAGAAAGAGGAGCTTAAATTTGTCGCATCAAGGCCTGCAAGTATTGTTATTTTGGGTAAATTTAGTGTCAAAAAGAGTGAAACCAAAGTGAAGTTACAAGGGCAAGAAAGTATTCGGAAAGGGAAACTGGCGATAGCTGCCGAGATTCATGCCCTGATGCTGCCTTTCCTGGTGGTGGAGGTGAAGAAGCACAATGATGACACATTGGAGTAAAATCAATTCTGTAGCAAAGAGCTGAGATCGAATCTAAAGGATATTCGGTAGACATCTCCTGCTAAGAGCTCAACAATTCCTTGAGATATGGGACTTGGGATTTGAAAGACTCGATTTCTCGTTAATTATTCATGTTGTTCTTGTTAATGTTTTGGTGATTGTGATTGGAAATTTGACATAGAATTAGAACAGACAGGCTTTAGCCTCTCAGTCACTTGGTTTGATTCTGCTTTCGATTTCAATCTTTTTAAACTATCTCTATCTGTGGGTTATGTACAACGTTGGACATGGAAATTGTTGTTTCTGTTTGATTCACTTTCTTCGTTCATCTCTTTTACTTCTCTTTTTCCCATTTCTCAAATACAGAAATTAATGATCTTTGTTTAAGATAATCGTATATGGATTATAGGCAAAAATTGTTAAAGAGTTGTTAGGTTAA
>JAOQMM010000172.1:6564560-6576763 GCA_027563515.1 Erythroxylum platyclados | reverse complement strand
TCGTATAATTCAATCTTGCGAGGAGACTTGAGCCTAAGACTTTCAAGGTAAGATTCTTTTGCATATGTAGTCACGTTGCATATTACTAGATCTCTTCAAATTTTGCGTGTCAACATAATTTATGTTGTTGTTGTTGTTGTTTTTACTTAAAATATAATATCTGGATAACCAGCATTTTTGCGAATTGAACCGAAATTGGAAGCCATCATCAAGCTAATACGTTGGGCAACAGCAAATTTCAACCACAAAGTCGTTCCACATCGAAAACATGATCTTTATTGATATGGCTTGTCAAATCCCTTTAGACACCTTGGTTGGTTTTAGTTATAAAACGTACAACTTGATAAGATTTGTTGTTTCAAGATATGTATATGATACTTAAAAAACTCCCTTTTATCTTAATTTAATTTTTTTATACGAATTGATTTTATATTTTAATTTTCAAATCACAAAAAGAACACAAGACGATAATCTTCGAAACAAGTACAATCCATTATCGAAGGCATCACTTCATTGGTAAGTATGTCTCTTTCCCTTTTATAACAAGAATATTATTACATTTTCATTAGACGATGTGTACTAGTAACTTGAAAGAATATATCGAGTCAATTCTCAAGCTTCAGTCCCATCATTCTTTTATCTATGTGAGTTGATGAAGATAAAGTTTACATAAGCTATTAACTACAACCACAATCTTTGAACTTGAGTTTTGATGTGGAATGGGGCATCATGATGGTTTGACATGCATGATTGGTGCTAGGAGCTGACTTAAATCAATGGTCGGTTCAATTGGATCTTACAAAATGTACTAGTAGTAGTTGTAAGATATCGATCCAACGAGTGACAGTGACAAAAAAAGGATCTAGAAAGAAAAGGAACGCCATTTAGCAATAATAACCTAATTCTAAGTTTTGTGAGGCTTTAAAAATCTTAACCTGTCTCGGATCTAAAGCTCCACCAGAGAGGAATTTAATTTTACACATACAGTATAACTTTTATTCGATTTCACAAGGTATTTTTAGTTCAACGCAAGATAGCGCATATGATTGGTTGATTTGTGGAAATGTTCTATCCATGTATATGGATTGATTTACTTCCTTCTTTTTGTTTACTAGGTTACTAAAAATTTACATTTGGTTAATTAAAAAAAATTTCAAGATAAAAAATTATTTCTGTTTGTAGCAGGAACATGGGTTCAAATTGTTAGTGTATATATGATCAAAGTATTACCCAATTATTGAAGAAAATAAGCAAAAGATGAGATAAAATGATGCAACTTGTACCCAACTTCTCTTAGCCTACGAGGAATAGTGAAACCCTATGATATCCTACAAGGCAATCATGCTATGTTTTTTTCTCATCTGTGAGAAAGAACATGGGAAGAGAACATGAAGGTGGGGTTGGTCAGTATGGAAAAGGCATTGAGTTTGAGACAACAAGATAATGATAGTGGCAGCGACCAAATAGGCTACATAGGGGGTGTTGTGGGCAAACATATATGCATGACAAATGGGGTCAACATTTCAAGCACAAACAGTTTTCACCACTAGAATGAGTGATTCTGTGACCATATATATGGTGAATGTGCTATCATCCTCATAAACTCTCTTTAGCACATTCCTCACAAGTGAAATGTCATTCTCAAATCAATCTGTTTTTATATGAATAAAGATAATAATGTTTTAATGTCAGAAATAAAACTTGGAAAGGGCTCACCTTAGATCGTGTAATGGGTTGGATCGAATACTCAAAAGGGTCTCTATATTGCTCGGTTGTTGGAAGGCCAAACTTATTTTGAGGTTAAAGGAGATCTAACTACCATACTTTTTCTGATAAGATAAGATTACGACACTTTGATCCAAAAAGAAAAAGAAAAGTGCAATACTTTGTGAAGCAGTGTGAAACCAAAATACGCAAGCATTATGCACATTTTAAAATTTCTAACTGATCATATATAGTCTAGGAGCCATTTTGATAAAGTAATTGTCATGAAAGGCTTTAGAAGCGAGGTACTCTCTAACTGGCAATTATCTGTCTCTTTACAATGATCTCTAAATTATCTTGTGAGCAGTAAGATTTTCGTATTTGCTTAAAATGATGAGAGAGATAAGAGCTACAAGGTTTCTACAACCTTTATGTTTTTACCCACCTAAATGCATTCTTTAAAAATTAGAAAATAAAAAATGAAAATGACAATTTGAAGATAAAAACATAAAATTTTTAATATTAAACAAATTAGTATTAGTTTACAATTTTTCTTCTTATAATAATAATTCTTAACATAAAAAATTTCCAGTCATATTATTATTCAATAAATTCTAGAAAATATGATGATAAAGAATTTTAATTATTTGTCATAGTTTCTATATTAAGGTTCATTCAAAATTAGCTGTAAAATCAAAAGTTATTTTCTCATATGTTAGGTTGAAATTGAGTATATAAGTAGATGAAAAAGTTTGCACTAGACATATATAACTCTGAAATTTGAATTATTTATTTTGACAAATAAAGAATTTGAACAAATTAATAATGTCCTTCTATGAATATCACTGTAAAATAATCACTTCCTGAAAATCATATATATAGTTGTTTTAAAAAAAAGTTAAAAACACAACTGTATAAATATAAATGATATTTAACCAAATTGCTCGACATAACCTTGTGAAAATTGAAGTATCAAGGTTACATATGCAACTATTCAACATTACCAATTACTTTGATGGTTAATTGGTTGAAGTCTTAGATTTATTCCTTAAACATCGGTCATCTGCAAATATCACACTATTCTAATAAATGATTAAAAAAATTCAATCAGTTTGGCCGATTTAACTGTAAAAATATTGAATGATCTAATTTTTTTGTTCGATTTTTAACTTTAGGGGTTGATTTATTTAATAACTCTTGTTGTTAAAAATGGTTAATTTTCGTGAATTAATAATTTTTTATAAATTAAAATAAATAAATTAATTTTTATTTAATAATTTGTTCAAACTAAAATAAATCAATTAAACTTCAAACTTTTTGATAAGTGAAAACAATATCTTTCAATCATATTTCAAATTCTTTAATCTTATTTAATCTTCAGTCGGTCTTATAACGGTTTAATATATCGATTAAACTTTTTTAACTTCAAACATATTGTCTTACCGATTTAACTTTTAGTAGGATTAGTCAGGAAGTCCCCTATCTTCTTATTTATTCACTCTTGTAATGGAAGGCTTGTAAAAGCTAATAAGCAATCTGATCTCATGCAATAGGAGATTCCAATTTCACTACAAATGCAACGCTATCAACCTAACTCATCTAATGTATGCTGATGATCTCATGCTTCTTTGTGGGACGAGTCCTTACTCTATCAATTTCTTGATGAATGTCTTGAACATAATTCCGAAATAGTGGTCAGGTCTAAAGCTCAACACTGTGAAGAGTAGCCTCTACATATCAGCAGATGTAAGTAATACAACTGTTTTTGCTAAAAATTTGCAGCAGACTCTTACTCCTGACATGCTATCTAAATAGAAAATTTAACTTGCTAATATGCTGATTTTGAATTGTTCCTTGTAATGTATAAATCATTGTAATAAAAAATTGTTTTTTCAAAATAAAAATCCGGAGCATAAGTGAAAAATAATGATAAGGATATAGGAGGCTATCCTTTTAAGATAAGGCACATAAAAGAAGAGCATTAGAGTCGTTTTCATGCAAGTATTTTCATGTCAACGTGAATGATCACCACCCAAACAATCAACCTCTTATTTAGATCATTTAGAACTAACGTCAAAAACATTATATATACTCCAATGAGGTCAACTTTGGTTTACTCTTGTTCTAGTCGGTTAGGTTTCTAATCATGGAGCACCATCATAGCTTTTCCGGAAAATGATATTCCAAGAGATTTTTGCACCGAAAGAGACCGAATTAATGACAAGTTAAGCTCTGTGGATGGACCACCAACTAAGACTTTTGCAGCTACGCGTCGCTGCACACCTACGATATATGTACTATTGATTTGAAACGGCCGGTCGAGCTTTTCATGTATTGTTTCAAATATTGGAAGTTGTTAGATTATTACAACTCTAGAATGTGCAAGTATATTTCGATAACTTTGGTTGGTTATTCAAGCCATTGCCATCAAACAGCTGAAACCTTTCTAGCACTTAGGAAGAAGGTAAACGAAGAATGACTACTACATTAATTTGTTCACTTAAAAAAAAGAGTTCATCCAGCAGTAGAGCCTTAAGAAACTAAGACATAGATGAAAACGCACTTGTCTGTGTGAGATTAAGGAGAAGGCTTCCTAAAAGATTATTCTTCATGCTCGTAGATGATTGTCCTTGTCCTTAGTTCCATATTCTATATTTCAGAGTTATAAACACAGAGAGAGAGAGAGATCAAACACTTTCTTTGTAGTGTTAGAAATAACGAACTTTTAAACATTAACTTATCCTATTATAATCCCTTCTATATTTGTAATATACATATGACAAACATAGATGTAGTTTAACAAAATATGTAGAACCAAGGTTTTATTTCTTTTGGTATTTTATAATTTCCATGTCCTTTATGTACTTAATACATTCATATCAGTCACAATTATTGTAATAATCATATATAATGTCAGTATCTTCCGCAAATAAAACATTGAACATAGCACGTATTACTCAAAAGGAAACCATAACCTTTTTGGGTTGATTACGTCCCACTGGTGCTTAGTTTCATTCCATCTGAAGAAATCGGTGTTGTTGACTAATACATTGTAGTTAGTGGACACGTTGTAGAGGTCCTTCTTTGAATTATAGAGATAGTATAGTTGGAAACGTGAGTAATAACCTTGTTGACCATCATCTATATGTCCCCCATACGCCCCAGTGCATGTTCCACCAATGGGCACGAGGATTGAAGATTTGTTACCCGCAGGAACAATAGTAGTTTTAGTTCCTGGGAACACAAATGCGCGAAAACATCTAATCACGACCCAGCCATTTTTCCTAGTTTCTTCGTTGTTTATAAACAAATGGGTAGCTGTGCTAGACTCCCATAATGTGAAGGTCGATAGAGTGACAAAGACAATGGCTACCTTAAGACTACTGCTCATGGCTAAAATTTGAAGTACTTGTGCATAGGATATTCAAGTTAATTTAAAGTGGTAAATGAGGTTACTTCCTAAACCTCGAGTGACATTAATGTATTTTATTACTTCAGGAGGTACTTGCTTTAATGAGTTATTTATTGTTCTATCGGTTACCAGAATGAATTATTACTAGCAGGTGACATAAATTGTAAGCTGATACAATATATGTACAGGAAACTTTCATACTGAAACCCTTGTCTGTTACTCTCCAAGAAAAGGAAAAAGAAAACCAGTTCCTCGTGTAGTTCCAACTTCTTCTTGTTATTGACATAGGAATGTTAGCCGCTATTGTTGAGTGAGGAAATTAAGAAATTAAAAGCAATTCATAAGCTTGTAATTATTGGTCTATGAAGCGGGTACTTCCTAGCTTTTTTTTTCCTCTTTCTTAATCACATAGCCTTAAAATCAAATTGTTGAATTCATTTGTTGGCAAGAATATTCAATTTTTTCGCATATGACTTGCCCAATTAAAATGCTTCAAAAAAATTTCTATTAATTTAGAAAATTCATTTTACTTCGATTTCAAAAGATTAATTCTTGAGTTTAAAAGTTATGTAGCAATTAAAAGTTAAAACTACAATTAGCAATTTAGTATAGATCTCAATATCATTGTTATATCACACGTTCTTATTTGCATCAAAACAATGAGTAACATAATCCCAAAATGTTTAGTTAAAGTGGTCAACTAGTTTTGGTAGTCTGTTTTTTAATTTTAATTTTTTTGTTAAAGTTGTCTAATAGTTTGTGAGGAAGATTAGTTAAAGAGACTATCCTCACCAAGTGCTTGTCCTTATCCATTCTCTCCTTACATTGTTATACAACTCTAGCACGGCCAAATTACATCATTGATAGCGTAATTTTACTAAAACAAATATTCTTAAATAAAAAATAATCATCTTTTCGGTGGGCACAACTTGAAAATTAATATATAAAATAATATATAGCATGAAAGTTTTCATATTTCAATGGGGCAAATGCGCTTGCCTCCTTGAATGGAATCATCCATGCTATTGATGACATTTCACAGCTGGTTATTCTTTAGCTGTCAAATTCAGAAGAACATTCAGTACCTTAGTGCATAAAAATGAAACTTTATTTAATTAACTTGGAGGATTAGAAATCTGTACCTAAACCTTATCTAATTGGATGCTGTAGTTATAATCGTCAGGTCGACATCCTTTCTGATTTTTTTCTTTAATTTCTCCGAATTTCTTAGTAGCTTGTTGTCATCTTAAACAACGTCAAGGTCTAGTCAGACATGTTATGGCTCTGCCCAATAAGTTAATGTACCAATTTTATTCTCCATATATGTTGACAATTGTATATTTCTGAACTGATGTTTTGAAGCAGGTCCTCTCAACATTATTTGAAAATATAAATTGAATTCATATAAACACTACTCTATTCCCTTTTTTTTGCTTTTAGCATAAGTTATAAATGCAAATTTTCTTAATATAAGCAAGTTGATGATCATCATAATAATGGGACAATTTACTAGCATTAACTAACACAAGAAGTATTTATCGTGGGAGAGTTCTTAATTCTTAGGATGTGTTTGGAGACGTACCTTTTCAAATAAGATAGTTATTATTCTTTATTACTACACAATTAAGTATAATTATAACCCAAACCAAGAAAGAATTTCAACTTGTTCATAGTTGCAATTGAACTTCTATTCCAAGGGAGATCTTGAGTTTCTCATAACAAGTTCTCAAAATCAGTTAAAAAATCTTTCAGAAATCTCCAAGTTCGAAATTAACTGTTAGATGGAAACGTTTATATCTTCTGAGAGTTTCCTAGAATCTTGTAGCTATCGCATTTGGCTGAAGAATTCTATTATTCATACAACTTTTTCTTAATAAATTTGATTATATCATAGGTTCTAAACGCTGTGCTAATTTCATTTACTGATATATATTGAAGAGTTAGATCAACAGTTGAATCACCAATACGACCGAGTATTTCATTGAATGGTCACCTTATTCTACCATACAAAAGCACCAAATAGTTATTCTATTTTCAGAGCGAACATTGTAAATTATTGCTCCAGAAAAGCAACAAATGGCTCTGAAACACACTTCGCATACATGGAATTAAACACTGCATGTTATTGGATACAAACATTGGTGCGTTAAACGTAACAAGGGCCTAGTGTGCTAGGAGTGCTTGTGCTTGCTTTTCGTAGCGAAAACTATACGGCTTAGAGTCATCAGCAGACCAAACGAAGATACCGTGCAGTAGCTTCTGACGTTTAAGTTGATCGCAGGCAGTGAAAAAGCCATCTTCTGGAGACAATCCTCCACTTCCATCGCTGATAAAGCTCACCAAGACTTTACCGCCACTATATATGGATGTTTGGGTCTTGAAGTATTTCTTGAACTGAGCAATAGTGGTTCCTTTACCATAGGCATAAAATTGGAAGTTGACATAGTCTATGATGTGCCCATAACTCCTCCACAAGGCTGTGTAATGACTTTGAACTTGGTTATCATCATAAGGTGCTATAGAAGCAAATGAGATTACCTTGTTTCTCTTTAGGGTTGCTATCAGCTGTCCCATGCACTCAGCGAAGGTATTGGGATCTGCCTGAAAGTGCTCGTAATCAATGTCAATGCCGTCCAAGTTGTATTGTTTGATTATTTTTGACAGGGAAGAAACAGCATTAGAAACCCAAGAATCAACTGAGGAAGGTCTGAAATATGCGTACTTATTCTTTATCACGGTATCTCCACCAAGGCTTAAGGCTACTTTAACATTGGAAAGCTGGGTTTTGATGGAAGAAACTTGTGAGGGGCTGAGGTTCTTGGAGTCCCAAAAGACGTTGAATTTTCCGTTGGTGGGAGATGGGGATTTTGTGGTGTCATAGTCTACTGCAAAGGAGAGAATGAAATGGAATTGAACATTTGGGTTAATGGGAACATCACTGAAGCTAACATTTTTGAGCTCGGCTCCTATGTATTCTCTAAAAAGATTGGATTTCGTAGGTGCTGTTTGAACTGATGTGTTCAAGAAGAAAAGAGCTTGAATAAGAACAACAGTGATCGGAGACCTCGACAGCTTTATCATCGTTAAAGAGTGTGTCCCGATGGAGTAGGTTTTTGAGTGTGAGTATGCATGTCACAATATATAGCTGTTGCTACACCTAATAAATATTTATAAATTAAAATTAGGATTTTGATTCCACGGACAAAACAATACCGAGCCTTCAATTTGATGTGATAGCCCAGTATAATTACAAATAATAACAATCACATCATCTTAATTAGATTCTTAAAGTTTGGAAAGATATAAAAATATACAACTTTATCCTTAATTAATCAATAGATTTTTAATAGATCCAAAAAAATTATTTATAAAAATAAAAATAAATAAATAAATAAATTATTACGTAAAAATACAAATTTAAAAATTAAAAATTAAAAATAAAATATAAAAACAAAAATAAAGGAATAAAATAAAATAAAGAACAATAAAAGTAAACATTAAAAAGTAAAAAAAACTATAAAATAAACATAAATATAAAAATGAAAATAAATAGAGAGGATAAGAGTAAAAATAAAATAAAAGCTAATAAATATGTAAAAAATAAATATATAAATATAAAATAAATAATATAATAAAGATAAAAAAAGTAAATATAAAGATAAAATATAAAATACGTAAATAAATGAATAAAACAAATAAACAGAAAAATGTTTAAGTTAAGTTTAAATAACTTTTAAAAATACTAAAAATAAAATGTTTAGAATAAATATAAAATATAAAATTTAGAAGATATTAAAATTTAATAAAAGGAAGAAGACCACCCTATACGAGATACTTAATTCATGTACTGTAAAATTGTGGACCGTTTTATGTTGAAATTTCTTCTTAAAAACTTAATTTAGTGTTAATATTACATTCATTAACGTGGTTAAGTTGGGTTTAGATGCTACCTGGCGTATTATTCCAAAGTCAAATGGTCTGCGCATGAAATCAAAATGTGTCGGTATTGTCTCAGGACAAAAACCCTACGTATCCCAACTTTTCTCAACCATATAAGCCAACTTAAGAAATTGCTTTCATGGGAGGATAGCTTGGGACAGTTGGTGTTTTTAGGCTAGTATATGTCGTGTTACTACCTCTGTGAGTTGCCGCCGGCAGGTTTGTTTATTAATAAGCTGGAATGCCAATGCTTAGAGCATGGAATCTTCAAAGCCAAGCTGCATTGGAAGCACGCACAGCACACTCGAGGCCTGAAAAAGAATGGTTCTATATTTCTATTAGCATTTTAGCTCATTATTAGCTGTTACATGATATAAGTTTCTTTTTGAAAATTCACAAAGTAAAATTTGTTTTTTCAGTCGTATATTAGGCAAATTTACAATACAAACCTATTTTCTTAATATATGTAGCCCATTTTCTGATGTTGTACTGAAAAATTCACTATGATATTTGTTCTTCTGTTTGACACTTCACAAAGTAAATTTTTGCTTGGATATGAGAATGATTAACAACTGCTACACTCATCTCGTCACTTACTCTCAACTTGTATGCACCGCATAATTTTGCATCTCTGATGATTCTTTTTACCCGTTTTTTTTGATACAACAAAGTTCAGCATTTGTCTGTATATGTCTTCACTGTGAACTGTAAGTAATTCAATAAAGTATTATATTCTTGTAGCTATAGCACAAGAGTATTTATTTCAGTGGTCTAACTTAGTCCACACATCATAGTTTGGCTGGTAAGACAAAATATGACCAATACTGACTCAAATAAATTAAGCTTACTGCACGGATAATAAACTAAACACATAATTACATGTTTAATTATTGGTAATTATTGGTAATCAGTTTTATTAAATAAAACTTTATTTTATAAAAGTATTTTTCTGCTACACATATTAAGATTGACCATAAATGATCTCTAATAATTCATCACAAAATATTTTCTATAAATTAGTTATCCCTGTAAATAACTCCCTGTATATCTCGTGTCTGAAACTATTGTCCTTTGAGTCATTTGCAGCCCAGGCCATGAAGTTTCTGTAGATTCTGAAGAGTTTTAAATACATTACAGAAACCATGTGTTTGTAGTAGTCCATCCGCATCGTTCTCAGTGGAAAGCTTGCCAATATTGATGTGACAGAAAAGGATAAACAAATATAATTATAATCTAAGAATTGTAAAATAAAAATTCTTAAAGAAAAAATAAAATTTATTGGTAAAGAGCTTTGTTAATCTCTTTCAAGTGTTGTTTAAATAGATTTACATGAACCTAATTCATCTTTGGAAGAATTCTAAAAAAAAGGGAAACTCTAATTCATTTTAGAAAGACTTTTAAAAAAAATAGAAAACTCTAATTTATGTTAAAAAGACTTGAAAAAAAAGACTAAGAAACTCTAATTTGTCTTTGGAAGATTTCTAGGCAAAATAGGAAAGGAATCGAAGAGATTGAGTTAAGTTTGAAGTAAGAAACAAATAAAATAGAATAGAAAATTATTCAAAAATCT
This sequence comes from Erythroxylum platyclados, assembly GCA_027563515.1. NCBI lineage: Eukaryota > Viridiplantae > Streptophyta > Magnoliopsida > Malpighiales > Erythroxylaceae > Erythroxylum > Erythroxylum platyclados. The sequence continues at coordinate 6,566,138 of JAOQMM010000172.1, read as the reverse complement.
AGTATGTTAGATAAGACGTGATCACGTACTATTCAATATTCCATTTTGTCTATTTAGAAAGAAATGCAGAGAAAGATGTTGGATGAGGTGTGAACACATGCTATTTAATATACAATTTTGCTCACTTGGAAAGAAACCTTGAAAAGGATGTTGGATAAGGCGAGATCACACATTAATAAATATCCTATTCTATCTAAGAGATCAACAACATTAAAAGTTGAAGAAATATTGCCTATCCATGAAGGTAGTTCACAACCGAGACATTATCATTAATTTTCCTTTTAATTCTAAAGGGACTATACTTCCTTTGTTGAGTTTATCAAGACTTCCAACAATTCAATTCTTGCTCAAGAAAAACATAACTTCATTTCAACATTAAACACTTGAGCTCTTCTATTTCGACCAACCTAAATCCCAACTTTTGAGTTTGTCACAACAAATGCGTCTTACCAAATTACCCAAAGTCTTATTAAGAATCATTTTGTGAGTGTGCGACCCTACTATACTTAATAGAAGAATCGAATAACCACTATAAGGTCCTCCAAAAGTGATTCAAAAACTTGGTGTCACAATCAAAAGTAATAGATTTAAGAACACCATAGAGTCACACCACTTCTCTAACGAACAGCTAGGCAACCGCTGTAGCATTTGTCGTCTTCTTACAAAGGATAAAATGTACCATTTTAGAAAATCTATCCATAACCACATTGACAGAATTTATACCTCTATGTGTTCTTAGAAGTCCCAACATGAAATCCATAGACAAATCCTCCCAAATAGCATTAAAATTGGCAATGACATATACAAGCCAGAATTTGAAGCATGTTCTATATAAGCTTGACAAACTTGGTACCTCTCAATAATAATAACAATGTCTCTCCTCATTTTTAGCCAATAGTTTCTCTTTTTCACCTCTTTAAGAGTCTTATCTTTACCAAGGTGACCAATTAATCCTCCTCCATACAATTCTCCAGTCACCTTCTTCCTGAGTGTAGTTCTTAGAAGATAAAGTTGATTTCCTTTCATCAAAAACCTATTTTTGTGTCACTAATCAATTAAATTTTCAAAGGGTAGAAGCAACCATAACCAAGGTTCATTTTATTACTTGTTTTATTTTCTTTATTGCAAAATTAATCAACCCCTTTCTATTAATTATTTCCTTTTGCAATGATTGGCAAAGAAAAATTCCTCTGAGATCGGCTCCTACTTCCTACTATTACATTTGTTAATTATAAAGAACTAATTTAGGGTACATACGACAAGTCCACGGTAGACATGTTTCAAGTATTTGAGCCAGTGGCGATAGATACTTCTTTTACAACAGCACGATCAACCTTAGCCGTGGACACTTCTCAAGTGATTAATTGAAAAGCTGGCAGGAAAGTTGCAAATGTTATTTAGACAATCACAAGAGGCCTCATTTCTCGGCGGTGGCGGTGGCAAGCCCTGAAGATTCGGAAGCTGGCACATTAGGGACTGGAGATTGGAGCAACGTTAACGGCTATTTCCAATTTGTTTGATAATGGTATTGATTCCTGGCAGACTATATTGATCCTTATGAGTGTTGTCATTGAGGGT